>CM030366.1:239265097-239553410 GCA_017893485.1 Hemerocallis citrina
GAGTGGTTATGAATAACTGGATTTGACTGAACAAGTCGACTGGAAGAGTTCCAAGTCGACTGTCCAGAGTGCTTTTTGATATGTCTGAAATCTTGTGAATTGTTTGTGGTAAAGATTGTGAATCTGGATATTGGTAAACTCTATTTGTTGCTGCATAAATTTATATGAAGTGAATCATAGTTGAATTGAGAATTTACATGAAATGAATCATAGATGAGGATTGAGAATTAAATGCATATGAAAGGCTAAGATCATGATGAGAAAGTCGGTGAGACTCTAAAATGAATTATGAGCTGAAAGTGCTCAATTGGAAATTGTGAATTGAAATTGAAATGAAAGAGTAGCTAAGTCTCCCCCGGCAGTGAAATGAAATGATATTGAAAAGAAGACCAAGGTTGGTCATATATTGTAATGAATGAATAAGTCCGGTTGAGTGGAGAGGCTAACTCTAGAGCTTTGATTTTTATTCATGATTCTAATAATTAATACATTGTAAGGCTGTAATGAAAGTAAGAGAAAAACATAAGTATGGGAGCCTAGGGTCTACGATGCGGATGTGATCCACAGAATGCATGCTTGATGAGTCAAGACATGGCGTGGGCAATATACTCCAGAATGATCGGGATCTTGGCGACGCTTGTGGGATGTTTGGTGACTTGCAAGAGGATTGTGTTCAGGGAGGAGGCTGAACTATCGCAGAATGCATGCTTGATGAGTCAAGACGTGGCGCGAGGTTCCCCTCTAGGGTCTTGGACACGTGCTTGTAATCATGGAACGTCTATGACACTTGCCGAAATTACAGATAGATACATAGCGTGGAGGTGATGAAGGTGAGAGAAAAACATGAGTATGAGAGCTAGGGTACGGTGCGGGTATGTGAGCCGCAGAATGCATGCTTGATGAGTCAAGACATGGCGCGGGCACAACTCAGTAATGATCGGACTTTAGTCACGCTTATGGGATGTTTTGGTGACTGCAAGAGGATTGTGTTCAGGGAGGAGGCTGAATTATCGCAGAATGCATGCTTGACGAGTCAAGACATGGCGCGAAATTCTACTCCAGGGGCCAGGATACATGCTTGTACTCATAGAATCATCTAGGATACTCACTGAAATTACAGTAGTAGATTAAGTCATGGCGAGGGATTGAACCCTACAAAAATGAAGAACGATTAAGAGGCTTGCCCTCGGACCTATGTAGTATGGGATGCATAGAATCCGAACAAGTGTGCATTAGTGTCATGTAATATAAACAACTGCATTAAGGACTAAGTTCACTGCACAACACGACATCAACAGGATAGTCCCTTTGTAGATTTGTTTGCGATCAAGTTTGTGTTTGCTAAAGCATTTGAGAATCTTTATACTGTTTCCGGCATAGAGAGGATGGCCGTGTATAATATTTCGTCAGTTGTAAGCAACTGACGCGCCCACAGTTTATATGCAGGTTATGGAGTTACATGAAGATATAAAGAGAATTGATGCTGTTGATTACTTAAATGTTAAAGTTGTAACAATTGTACATTCATTATTGTTGTATTTTATTAATTCCGCTGCTCATTGATGTAAAAGACTCTGATGTAATTATTGTGGAAATAAAAGTTTTAAATTCCTTGTAAAATTGTACGAAAGAAGTGAAAAGATCCTGTAGAACTCTCGAATTCAGTTGTTTTGGGATTCGGGGCGTTACAAGTGGTATCAGAGCCACGCTTCTAAGTAGTACAAATTTATAAGGAACGACACCCTAGAAGTGGACATTAGAGTGTGAGTTCAGTTTATAGAGATTTAAATGTAAGAGATTTACATTTGTGTTGCTCTATAGGCTGATGTTTTCTCTTTTCTTTCCCTATTGGATGGTTGGAGTCATGAATGGAAGTTGTTATTGAATTTACATTCATGATGCTCTCCTCGTATACATTGATTTGAAATTGTATGCGAGCTCATTTTCCCTGGGTATCAGAGTGGCGCAGTGGAAGCGTGGTTGGCTTGAACAGTCATTCAGGATACCTTACACATAAACACACTTTTCCCATCAAATTATTTTCTGTAGATTTTCATCATAATACTTTTCGATATTTAATATTTTCCAAATAAATATTTTCCTATACTATTAAATCATATTAATGCCTAGTATTTCGTTTATTTTCCTTAGTCTTGATTTTGTTGAACTTATTTTAATTGTCTCTCAATCTTAAAGTTTTGTCTTTCGTGTTTTATGTCACTTTATGTTCATCCGTCTATATCTGCTATTACTTTATATATTCTGTTAAAATTTATACTACAACTATTATTTTCATTTATTATTACATTTTTGAATTTTTGGGAATTTTGCTTATATGCATTCATTTTACATGATTTGATTTTCTGATACGATATTCTTTCGTTATCTCGTATTGTCTAATATACTTCAATATATTTTAACAGGATTGAAATATTTTATTCGTATAGATATAACATACTAATTTGATTTATTATCTGCATTCAATGTTAGTACATATTATCTACTAATTTATTTGTTAATTTTGTAACTTACGTTTCTTTAATATAATGTATATATTCGCTATTTCCCTATCCTTTAATTTTAAATTGTCTTTAGATTCTTGATTCCATTGAATTCTTATGTATTTCAAAATACTTACTATACATATAATTTCACCGTCTTCCAATTATTACATTACTATTTTTATGTATAATTGTTTGTGTCTAATGTCCTAATTTGCTACACTACATCATTATTGTTTTCAAATTTATTTCCAACATGTGCATATATTTTACATAACTACTAATTAGTACCCTCTATGTTTGATATATCCTATACACCTATTTTGATATTTCATTGTGTAAAATCTTTTTCTGCATCATTGATTTTCAAACATAACACCATACTTTATTAAACATCCCATATCTAATCTAAGTATACATGGGAGATTACATCTTTCCATCTTCCGCTTTTGGTGCAACTTAATGTCGAGAGGGCAAATATGCAACTAGACATCATTGGAGGCAAACTGCAACTGGAAGTCGGGGAGGCAAAGTTTGCAGCTGAATGTCCAGAAGGCAAACTGCAACTGGATGTCGGTGAGGTAAAGTTTGCAACCGAATGCCCAGAGGGCAAATTGCAACCGGATATCATAGGAGCAATTATGCAACTTGAGATCAAGATAGGCAAGTCTGCTGTTGGATACCAGCGAGACGAACCTAAACCAAAATGAAATATTATACTTAGAAGACCCCTGCCTTGTTTTCCTGTGGTATTCACTTATAACTATTTCATTTTGTACTAAGCTTATACTATTTTATAATATTTTGCAACCTAGCATTATACTGTTTATACTGATTTCTATATCTATCAAACTTGTGTATTTACCGCTTAATCTCAACTATCTTGTCGTCTTCTTTGTAGTACTTTGTATTTTATGTGAGTTAGTATTTCATACAACTTTATTGTACTTTGCTATTTTAAATTTGGTGACTACTCACCTAACAGTTTTATTTTATTATACTTCTGTTATAATTCATGATTCACTTCTATGTAATTAGTTTTGCATCGTTACTACCATAATATATTATTTTACTCCTACACATCATTTATAAATTTTGTATCATGATATTGTTGTTTTGCCCTATAATTTCCGTCTATGTATATACATAATTTTGTATGCTAATTTTCTTAGTCTACTTGACAAATCGAAATTACTTGGATTTTTGCCTTTTCCTTGTTATCATACATATATGATTATTGTATTTACCTTACCAATTACTTTACAAATCATCAATTTATATACAAAAGTCAAATTTTATATTGTCTATACTTTCTTGGATTCATAATTTATTTTATTTTTTTTAACTAGTTTTCGCACTACTTTCAATTGTACGTTTTATTACTACGATGTCTTGTTTGACTGCTACAATCATTTATAATTTTCATATCATGTTATTTATTTCACCTCTATAATTTTTCGTCTATGTGATTTCGTAAGTTGGTTTTCTCGCTCTACTGAATAATTCGAAGGCATTTCGATGTATACCTAATTTTCAAATTGTATGTATAATTATTAAAGTTACCTTACAAATTATTTGATACAAATTTATATACAGAATTATGTTATGTTGTCTATACTTTTACGATATTCCCTTCTTATACATTTCTCAAACTGTTAAATTGCTAGTTTTTGTCATATAGTACCAATTTGGTTTGCGACTTTTTACCATTTATTATATTGATGAATTTTTAGTATGGAACCTATTTATAAAGTACCTATTAACTATGTTTTTCTTTGTTTTCTGAACTATTTTACAATTAATGACTAAGTTTATTTATCATTTTATCTAATGGTTTACTTGATAGTAATTTGTATGTAAACTTTTTCAAAATACACTATCCTCTATTGTCGCATTTGTTTTCTTATGCTACTTTTCTAGTTTTCTTATTTAGTTCTTGTAAAATTTTGATGCTCATAAATTTTCTTAAATAGATTTCTTGTCTTATTCTTCCACATTGCTTACTTTTATGCTATATGTATCTTCTTGATGTTTGTGATTTCTATATGTTGTAACGATATTTTCTTTGGTGTGTACAAAATACAGCCTTTACCATAATGAGTTCCGGGGACGGAACTGTTCTAAGGGGGGGAGAGTGTAACACCCCGCAAAATTTAATTGACAATTTTGCCTTCGGGTGTTACGCACGTGCATTTTGTACGGTTATTGATTATATCCATAACGCATTTTGATATGTATTTCGAATTCCGATTATTCATGCAATCTCGTATTCTTAAAATCACATTTGAGACAACTCAAAATGCTAAATTTCAATCTTGGAGTTTTTACGTGCTTTTTACGTATTATCGATGCACGTGTCGATTTTGGGTATTCCACCGTTACGTGCAAGTTTTCAATGGATTTCAATTACTTATTTTTATAAACATGTTTAAATTCATTTTATAGATAGAATTCAATTTTTGACAATTTTTAGTTAAAATAAATTTTCTACGTGCAATACACGTGTTTTCTGTACGTTTGAGTATATTATCAAATATGTATGTTAGATACACTTTATGTTGCATCCCAATTGATTATAAATATTTTTTCGGTTCATAAAGTCAATTTTTGTATTTTTGAGATTTTACGGGCGACGCACGTGTTTTGGTGCACGTGTTGTAAGCGCATTCTTCCTTCAAAATAAATTTTCATGTAATGTTTCCTTTCATTTTAATGTGCATGAAAAGTATAATTTTTAAAGTTAATTTTATATATTTATTACATATATAAATAATTATTTTAAAAGGATTAAATAAATAAATTGTTTTGTACACAAGCACGTGCACGTGCACACGTGCGATGTGCACACTTTTGGGGCCGGGCTGATTAGAGAGGAGGGAAAACCTGGAGTTTTGATTTTGAAAACAAGAGGGAAAGTAAGTTACCAAAATTTATAATGGGTTAGTGGTGTTCATGTGGAGGTAGTTATACTAACTACCCATTAGCTTTCTTATAAAAATGCACTCTTAGCCTCTCTTTCTCTCATCTCTTTTCTCCCTTCTCTCTTGCCAATCCGAGAGCAACCCAAAACAGCATAAGCTCTGTCCATTCCTCCATTTTATCACCATTCCACTTGCCTATATACATATACTAATGTATATATATGTACATACATAGTATGTGTACATGAAAGAAGATGGGAGTTGTTCTTGATGATTGCCGAATGAAGATGGAGATGCTCATTGATGGATGCTTGCCGAAATGTGGAGCTTGGAGGCTTGCTTTGGTGCACGGATTTCGAGGAGGATTGCAATTGGAGCTTTCTTTAGGAGCTCCTAATTCTAGGAGTTCATTTGGGTAACAAATCTTCATTTTTAGGTGGGTGTTTTTTAAATACTTTCTAATTTAAGAGTAGATAATGCATGATAGTTGATATATAATTTATTGGGTTGAAATTGAATTGATTGCATGCAAATTAATATAGAAATGAATCGTTAAATCTTGATTGATTATGGTAAATGCAAATTGCCATGCTTGTTATGATTGCTAGTTGAGATACTAGAATTGAAGTGATTGTATGAATTGATGCATGTTGAGAATGTGGTAAAGAAGTGTGATTATAACATCAAAATGTTATTTATAAAAGTATAGAGATTTTATGAAGTGATTTTGATAAAAGAAAACAGTCTAATTGATTGAATATATGTTTTGATGTATTTTAAGGATTTCAATTGAAAAATGAGAAACTTGTTATTTGATAACATGTATGATAATGTTTTAAAAGGAATATATTCTGGAAATAAATTATATTTTGTGTATGGAAGTACAAATCGATTAAAAGGTCGGAAGTGTAGGCAAAGATGCAAATTGTGGATTTAACAGTCGACTGATTACTTCCACAGTCGACTGGTAAGTGTTAAAAGTTGGTTTTCATCAGCGGGACAGTCGACTGAATACAGTTACAGTCGACTGCTGCTTTGATGTTGAGTTTTCAAGATATTTGCGGGACAGTCGACTGATACTGCCACCAGTCGACTGAACCGAACTGTTTATGGTTCTTGAGTTTTGAAATTGATTTTGACAAATGAAAGTTAAACAAGTTTTGAATACAAGATTTTATGATTATTAAGATTTGATTGAGTTTTATTGTGAAATGTACACAAGGTTATGAAAGATGAAATTGACAAAGAAATTGAAGTGGAACACTGCGGAACAGCCGACTGCTATGTGCAGCAGTCGACTCTCCCGAGTGGTTATGAATAACTGGATTTGACTGAACAAGTCGACTGGAAGAGTTCCAAGTCGACTGTCCAGAGTGCTTTTTGATATGTCTGAAATCTTGTGAATTGTTTGTGGTAAAGATTGTGAATCTGGATATTGGTAAACTCTATTTGTTGCTGCATAAATTTATATGAAGTGAATCATAGTTGAATTGAGAATTTACATGAAATGAATCATAGATGAGGATTGAGAATTAAATGCATATGAAAGGCTAAGATCATGATGAGAAAGTCGGTGAGACTCTAAAATGAATTATGAGCTGAAAGTGCTCAATTGGAAATTGTGAATTTGAAATTGAAATGAAAGAGTAGCTAAGTCTCCCCCGGCAGTGAAATGAAATGATATTGAAAAGAAGACCAAGGTTGGTCATATATTGTAATGAATGAATAAGTCCGGTTGAGTGGAGAGGCTAACTCTAGAGCTTTGATTTTTATTCATGATTCTAATAATTAATACATTGTAAGGCTGTAATGAAAGTAAGAGAAAAACATAAGTATGGGAGCCTAGGGTCTACGATGCGGATGTGATCCACAGAATGCATGCTTGATGAGTCAAGACATGGCGTGGGCAATATACTCCAGAATGATCGGGATCTTGGCGACGCTTGTGGGATGTTTGGTGACTTGCAAGAGGATTGTGTTCAGGGAGGAGGCTGAACTATCGCAGAATGCATGCTTGATGAGTCAAGACGTGGCGCGAGGTTCCCCTCTAGGGTCTTGGACACGTGCTTGTAATCATGGAACGTCTATGACACTTGCCGAAATTACAGATAGATACATAGCGTGGAGGTGATGAAGGTGAGAGAAAAACATGAGTATGAGAGCTAGGGTACGGTGCGGGTATGTGAGCCGCAGAATGCATGCTTGATGAGTCAAGACATGGCGCGGGCACAACTCAGTAATGATCGGACTTTAGTCACGCTTATGGGATGTTTTGGTGACTGCAAGAGGATTGTGTTCAGGGAGGAGGCTGAATTATCGCAGAATGCATGCTTGACGAGTCAAGACATGGCGCGAAATTCTACTCCAGGGGCCAGGATACATGCTTGTACTCATAGAATCATCTAGGATACTCACTGAAATTACAGTAGTAGATTAAGTCATGGCGAGGGATTGAACCCTACAAAAATGAAGAACGATTAAGAGGCTTGCCCTCGGACCTATGTAGTATGGGATGCATAGAATCCGAACAAGTGTGCATTAGTGTCATGTAATATAAACAACTGCATTAAGGACTAAGTTCACTGCACAACACGACATCAACAGGATAGTCCCTTTGTAGATTTGTTTGCGATCAAGTTTGTGTTTGCTAAAGCATTTGAGAATCTTTATACTGTTTCCGGCATAGAGAGGATGGCCGTGTATAATATTTCGTCAGTTGTAAGCAACTGACGCGCCCACAGTTTATATGCAGGTTATGGAGTTACATGAAGATATAAAGAGAATTGATGCTGTTGATTACTTAAATGTTAAAGTTGTAACAATTGTACATTCATTATTGTTGTATTTTATTAATTCCGCTGCTCATTGATGTAAAAGACTCTGATGTAATTATTGTGGAAATAAAAGTTTTAAATTCCTTGTAAAATTGTACGAAAGAAGTGAAAAGATCCTGTAGAACTCTCGAATTCAGTTGTTTTGGGATTCGGGGCGTTACAGGGGGAGGGGCTCATATCAAACAGCTTACCTTCGACGAAGATGTATGACAAATCAAAAGAATCAAAATGAATAAAGGGCAATCCAAAAGCCCACAAGCATCAACAATAGGAAAACTAAATGAAACTCCTAACAGGTAGTAATTATACAAATTGAAGACAATGGACGAATTAAAGCATTTGAAACAAAACAAAGACATGGGTATTCTCCAACTCTCAGTAACAAATGGTAGGCATAAAGAGTCTAAAAGAAAGGCAGCAAATGGAGCATAGATGACAAAAATAAAGACTTGGGTGTTCGTCAATCTCACTAATGCATCAACCAAAAGTAAACAAGATTAAACTCCTAACACCCAAGTAATTCTACAATTAAAAAGAATGGAAGAACTAAAGCATTAGAAGCAAAACAAAGACATAGGTATTCCCCCAACTCAAAATACTATGGTGTTCTTCAATTCTCAGTAATAAAGAACTAAATATCTCTAATCTCTAATTCCTAACCTCTAATGTTATAATGGGAGAGTTGAGGTTGTCATTTGTAGACAGCCCTGCAATTTGTAGACATTCATTCAACCATCTAATCTCAATTATTCATTTTAATTGAGAGTTATATTAACCATTCATTTACTCAACTATTGTTAGTCACCATAGTACCCTCAAAGTTTAAATTTATTTACAATATAATTTTTTACAAAAGAGTCACTCATACAAAACAAAATTTTGTGCCACTAGGGATAATTTGTAAAAAGCAAATATAAGTAAAAGAAGATCTCGAGTTCGAGCTCAAATTACGTCTTATTATTTACTCTATTTTTAAAAAATGATTAAAACATATATTGCACGTAAAATTTACTGGTAATTATTATCTCTACTATTTTAATGGGAGAGTTGGGGTTGTAAACAAACAAACCCTAATTTTGTAACTGAGCAAACCCGTGCAATATACGGCTAAACTAAATCCACCAAACACACCCGTGTGATGCACGTGCAGCCCCCCAAAAAGGGATATTTTAGCAAATGCCCCCATTTAAAATGTGAAAACTAATATATACACCAACTATTTTTAAAAACTAAGAAATACTCCTATCTCTAATCTCTAATATTATAATGGGAGAAGCCTTAGTGTCATTTATAAATATTTTGTTAATCTACCAACCCATGCAATACACGGACATAACTATTATAAAGGAGGTTCTAAGTTCAAATTCAGATTATGTCTAAATTTTTATTTTAAAAAACTATATTTATTAAGACATGCATCACACGTGTAAATTACTAGTGATATTGTAATTGAGACTCTAATGTGATATGATTAGAACATGTAACCGATTATTTTCGAACTTGGGAAATAGTGATTTGTGAGATGAATATGTAATTTTATTTTTTATCAGGACCTGTGAGGAACAAACTATTTTTCTAGTTAAACTCGGGTTCGTGTTATACTGGACCTGTGAGCATCTATAGTCGTATTCTATATATGAAAAAATAGAGAAAAACCGTCTGTAGTTGTTTTCTAAATACCCAATTTTTGAGTTATCGATGTACAGTACCCGGCTATATTTGACAAAAGATTTTTAAAAAAATTTAAAAAAAATTTGGAAGAGTCGACAGATGTTCAGGCATTTGAGAAATAAAAATAAATTTAAAAAATTAAAAATTCCTAGACGGCAAATGTTCATCCGTTTGAGAATGGCCCATTTTTTTTTGTCTTTTTTTGAAGGACGGCAAATGATCTCCCGTCCTTCACTTTGACATTTTTTTGGTTTTTTTTTCAATGCTCTTAACAGACGGAAGATGATATGCCGTTTGATAAAAAAAAGCCATTTTTTGGATATTGGCGACTGCAGCGCTACCTTCTAATTGTTATTTCTATATTTTCATATACCATTTTTTAATATTATTTTACCATTTTGGATATTGGCGATGGTTGGAGCCGTTTGGCTCTATCCGATATATCAAATATACCATTTTTTAAACAAAACTACTACCGATGCTCTAATCCATTATTTTCGAAATAAATCGAGCGACGAACTTGGAACTATTGATTTGTGAGATAAATGTGTAATTTTATTTTTTATCAGGGACCTGTGAGGAACAAACTATTAGTTAAACTCGGGTTCGGGTCAAACTACTCTGGATCCGATTACCACGCCTTAAACCCTAATCCTAAAAAGTAAAAACTCCCGACTTTTTCCTCAGAAGAGAGAAGAGGAAGATGATGAAGAAGGAGAAGAGAAGGAAGCGGGCCGCATCTCAGCCTGAATCTGATACAGTTGATCCTAACTGTATCTAAAGATGGTGAAGGAAGAATAAAGAAGAAGAGATGTTGTATCAGTTTTTCTCTCTTTTCGTATCAGTCCAATTCTGAACTGTTCTTCGTCACAGGTGTTCTGTGTAAATGAGCTATACAATTGCAATCAAGTCCCTGCTATATGGATCTCACGGATCAATCCACGCCTACGTGGAGGTCTATGAGTGGAGGTCGATAGTGTGGGAAAAAGCTACAGAGAATTCGGTTAGAGCTTCTCGCGGGCGTTGCACGTGCTGAGGTGTCAATCCCCAACTGGCAGATCAAAAAATGGGGGAGAGCGCTGCTCTTTAAAATCCCCATATGTACTCTGTTTTTCTCTTGTTCTTGATATTGCATTGCTGTTTTCTTCTTGTTCTTGATATTGAGTTGTGAATGGAGATTTCAATGGAGTTTTAGTCCAGTTTTTGCTCATTTTCTTAGTTATTGCATTGAGTTGAGTTGTTAGTTGTGAACCCATGCCTGTGAATACTCGTAGTCATCGTGAAGATCCTCACATTCCCTCAGGAGTTGTATCAATGGTATCAGAACGTAGCGATGAACTGGACTCCCACCAGATCGAGCATCCCCCGATCTTTGAGGTTGGATCCCACTCCGGACTCAGATCACGGGACCCGTTGGCGCGAGGATCCCCCCTAGGGAGGTCGATCCTCAACAGTTGACCGATCTTGGACAGCGGATGGGTAACTTGGAGATCACAATGGTTTCCCTCACTGCAGATGTTCAGAACCATGTTACCAATGTGCAATCGCAAGTTGATAAGATACAAGCGATGGTGGAACGATTGATGCCCTTGGTCGAAAGGAGGAATGGACCCATTTATGAGCCGCCTCACCCTCACCCTCCACCTCCTCACATTCCACCCCCTCTCAATAACCCCTTCGACCACTCCCATCACAGACAGTGGGGACGTGATGAGGAACGAAGATGGGATCAAAGGGGAGGAAGCGATTACGATCAGCCCTATTCCATCTTCCCAAAACATACCAAACTTGAGATTCCAATTTTTGATGGTAGTGGCGACATTACAAATTGGTTGTTTCACCTCGAGCGCCACTTCAAAACTCAGCGAATTGAAGCTAAATATCAAGTTGATTTCAGCGTTTATTTCATGAGGGAGGATGCTCTACTCTGGTGGAGGTGGTTCAAGGGTCAGAGTGGGCCAACGATTTCGTGGGAGAGGCTCAAGAAGGAGTTATTGCTACAATTTGGACCCGCCGAACTCCAAAATCCTACAGCTACCCTATTGAAGCTAAGGCAAAAAGGTACTGTGCTTGACTACCACAAGGAGTTTATTAAGTATAGCCACTTGAGTCGACCACTAGAGATGGCAGTGCTTGTGGATTGTTTCATCTCTGGGTTGAAGGAAGACATACAGCAAGAGGTGATCCTCAAGAGGCCAACTACTGTGACTCAAGCCTACAGGGAAGCACAAGCGAGGGAGACTATACTTATGTGCCAAAGAAAGGCAACCCGATTCCACACCATGGGAGCCAAGCCTTCCTACACCCCAAACATATCTCAACCCAAAACTCCTACACCCAACGACAGCAAAACTCCCCTTCAATCAGCTCCCAAGCTCACTGAATTTGATTGAATTTTGAGTGAGAAGAAGGCACAGGGCTTATGTTTTCGGTGTGGCGAGAAGTGGGTGAAGGGTCATCGTTGCAGGGGAAGGTCCTTGTTGCAAATTGAGGGTGAAATGGAGTCCCCAAGAGGCAAGGATCCTATCAGGGACACACTTGATGGTGTTGGCGATGATGTAGGAGAGGATGAAGAGCTGCAATGCATACATGCTCTCACTCAATCTATGGGCCAACCAGCGATATCTCTTGAGGCCATTGCAGGAGTAGAAGCTCCTCGTACCCTCCGACTGAGGGGTACGATCGCGAATAAGGAGATTTATGCACCATTGGACACAGGCTCTACTCACAACTTCATTGATAGGCACATTGCAAAGATGGTAAAATTACCAGTGACCAAGGGGATTTGCTTCGAGGTAGTAGTGGCTGGAGGTGAGAAGCTGAGGTGTGAAGGGTTGTGTGAAGGGGTGGAGTTTGTTTGCCAGGGAGTAGTTATAAAAGCTAATTTCTATATACTTCCTTTGAGAACTAGCCAGGTGGCGTTGGGAGTGGATTGGTTAAGGACATTGGAGGGTGTTTGGATTAGCTTCAAGAATTGTTCCCTCCATTTTGAACTGCAGGGTAGGGTGCACACTCTGAGAGGGGTCAATGAGAAAGAACTCGACATAGCTACGACCAAATCCATGGTTAAAACCCTGAGTCATATGAAGGAGGGATTGTTGCTGCAGATAGCCCAGGTTGATGGTCTTGTTGAGAGTGCCACTTCTCCACCTGAACTCTCCGACCTACTTCAGGAGTTTGCGGATGTATTCGAAGAGAAGTTTCATTTCCCTCCCAAGAGAGACTGTGATCACCGCATACTTCTATCCCCAAATGCACAACCCATCAGCTTGAGACCCTACAAACACAAGTGGCACCAGAAAAACGAGACTGAGAAATTGGTAAAAGAAATGTTACACACAGGGGTCATTCGACCTAGCTCAAGTCCTTTTGCCTCACCCGTAGTGATGGTGAAGAAGGCCGATGGCACCTGGAGGATGTGCGTGGACTTTAGAGCTCTCAATAAAGTAACTCTTAAGAACAAATTTCCCATACCCATAATCGACGAGCTCCTAGATGAGTTGCAGGGGTCGGTAATCTTCAGCAAATTAGATCTCAGAAGTGGTTATCACCAAGTGTGTATGGAGGAGAACGACATTCCAAAGACGGCATTTAAGACTCATGAGGGACACTACGAGTTTGTGGTCATGCCGTTTGGACTAACAAATGCCCCCTCGACATTTCAGGCTCTTATGAACTCAGTGTTCAAGCCATACCTCCGGAAGTTTGTCTTGGTCTTCTTCGACGATATCCTAATCTACAGCAAATCCATAGAAGAGCACAAGGAGCACTTAAGGAAGGTCTTACAAGTACTCAAGGATAACTCTTTGCAGGCTAAGCGCAATAAATGCACTTTTGGGGTTAAGGAGGTGGCTTACTTAGGCCATATTGTGTCAGAACAAGGTGTGAGAGTGGATCCTAGCAAAGTGGCGGCAGTGAATTCATGGCCAGTACCCAAAACCTTGAAAGCACTAAGGGGTTTCTTGGGGTTAGCGGGGTATTACAGGAAATTCGTCAACAGGTATGCCACCATTTCAGCTCCTCTAGTAGCCTTAACTAAGAAAGGCGCCTTCAAGTGGTCGTCGGCAGCTCAAAATGCCTTTGATGCGCTCAAAGAGGCATTAACCAACCCCCCAGTCCTCCAACTCCCTGATTTCTCACAACCGTTCACTCTGGAATGTGACGCCTCCGGTTCTGGCATCGGCGCCATCTTGGTACAGTAGCAGCGCCCCATTGCGTTCCTCAGCAAGGAGCTCAAAGGCAAAAGTAGGTATCTCTCGGCCTACGAGAAGGAAATGCTGGCTATTTTACATGCCGTTAAGAGGTGGAGGCACTACTTGTTAGGCCAAGAATTCGTCATTAAAACGGACCACAAACCCCTCAAACACTTGCTGGAGCAACGGTTAGACACGGAAGCGCAACACACCTGACTATGGAAGTTACACGGGTATCAGTTTACCGTTGAATATAAGAAGGGAAGGGAAAATGTGGGGGCAGATGGGCTCTCGAGGGTCTTCGAAGACCAACAAATCTAAGCTATCACCATTGTGCAGTCACCATGGGTGCTGGAACTTAAAAAAGAAGTGGAAATTGATCCTTTCTATAAGGGAATACAAGAGAAAATTGATCATGAAGGTCGAGGAAACTCCAAGTACGAGTACCAGAATGGGCTCTACTTTTACAAAGGCAGGGCTCTCATCAACTCCTCCTCGTCTCTCACCACCCAGCTGATGGAATTGTGTCACAGCACTCTCCAAGGGGGGCATTCCGGTTTTGAAAAAACTTGGGTTAGGTTGAAGGCCATAGCTCACTGGGAAGGAGCCAAGAGCATGTTGAAGAAATATATTCAGGAGTGTGAGGTCTGCCAACGATGCAAATACTCTAACCAATCGCCCTCAGGCCTCCTGCAGCCACTGCCAATTCCAACAAATGTTTGGGAGGACGTGAGTATGGACTTTGTGGAGGGTCTGCCGAAGAGTTGGGGAAAAACTACTGTGCTAGTGGTGGTTGATCGCCTATCTAAATATGGGCATTTCATTCCTCTAGCTCACCCGTATACAGCCAAGCAAGTTGCGGAGCTTTTTTTGCAGCACATTATTAAGCTCTATGGAGTCCCGATCTCAATTGTGAGTGATTGAGACGCGATATTCACTAGCCAATTTTGGAAGGAGATCTTCAATTTGCAGGGAACTAAGCTATGTATGAGTACTTCATTCCATCCTCAAACGGACGGTCAGACTGAAGTCGTCAACCGAACATTGGAGACATACTTGCGATGCTTCTGCGCTTATAAGCCTACCACGTGGACCAATGTCCTTCCGTGGGCAGAATATTGGTACAACACTAGTACTCATAGCTCTACTGGGTATTCACCCTACCAAATCCTGTATGGGAGAGCTCCCCCGACTCTTCTTCCCTATGTCCCCAAAACAGCTAAGTCCCTGGATGTGGAACAATGCCTGATCGAAAGGGATATAATACTCAGATTGTGCAAGGACAATCTGACGAAGGCTCAGGGATGTATGAAGAATATAGCTGATAAGCGTCGAGTGGAGAAGGAGTTCGCTGTGGGCGATTTGGTGTATCTGAAACTCCAACCCTATCGGCAACTCGCAGTAGGGGGGAAACGTATCCATAAGCTGTCACACCTATACTATGGTCCCTACACAGTGGTTGAACGAATTGGAATGGTTGCTTACCGACTGCAGCTGCCGACTGAAGCGAAAATACATGATGTTTTCCATATTTCCCAACTCAAGAAGCGTGTGGGAGATGTCACAAAGCTTCAAACCCAACACCCTGCTTACTTCCATGAAGAAACAGCTCAACCATGGCTCATACTGGATAAGCGAATGGTAAGGAAGAGAGGGGTGGCGACGACGGAAGTGCTAATCCAGTGGAAGGGGGGAGGAAGAGATGAAGCAACATGGAAAGAATTTTGGAGCATCCACGATCGCTTCCCTAAATTCAGAGAGAATTTGGAAGCTCCTTTTCATGGGGGGAGAATTGATACAGTTGATTCTAACTGTATCTAAAGATGGTGAAGGAAGAATAAAGAAGAAGAGATGCTGTATCAGTGTTTACTTAAACACTGTGCTGTATCAGTTTTTCTCTCTTTTCGTATCAGTCCAATTCTGAACTGTTCTTCGTTACAGGTGTTCTGTGTAAATGAGCTATACAATTGCAATCAAGTCCCTGCTATATGGATCTCACGGATCAATCCACGCCTACGTGGAGGTCTATGAGTGGAGGTCGATAGTGTGGGAAAAAGCTACAGAGAATTCGGTTAGAGCTTCTGGTGGGCGTTGCACGTGCTGAGGTGTCAATCCCCAACTGGCAGATCAAAAAATGGGGGAGAGCGCTGCTCTTTAAAATCCCCATATGTACTCTGTTTTTCTCTTGTTCTTGATATTGCATTGCTGTTTTCTTCTTGTTCTTGATATTGAGTTGTGAATGGAGATTTCAATGGAGTTTTAGTCCAGTTTTTGCTCATTTTCTTAGTTATTGCATTGAGTTGAGTTGTTAGTTGTGAACCCATGCCTGTGAATACTCGTAGTCATCGTGAAGATCCTCACATTCCCTCAGGAGTTGTATCAGAATCCGACCCGACCCACTTAGCTGCGGAAGGCGCCGCCTCGGATGACCCCTTCTCTCTACTTGCCGGTGGCGATGAAGGAGGTATCCACTTCTTTCTTGTCCATTTTTTCCCGCTATATTTTAGGTAATTTGGTCAAGTGCTAATTGTTGTTTCTTGAAATTAGGGTTTCTGACATTGGAGGAGTTCGATGAATTGGAGTATGGATCGCTGATCGGGGGAGTGTTGCCGGATTTGGATTCGGAGTCGAAGTCGAAGAAGAGGAAGAGGGGGAAAGTTGGTAGCGGTGATGGAGATGCTTGCGTTGATGGTGGGAATGAGAAGAAGAAGACGAAGAAGAAAAGTCGGAGGAATTCGAAGAAGGAGAAGAGGAGGAAGAAGATGGTTGAGGAGGAGGGTGAGGAGAATGGTGGTGAATCTGAGGAGGGTGAGGAGAATGGTGGTGAATCAGCCGAGGTCAACGATGATGATGGTAATGGTGTTGTTTTACCTCGTAAAAGTTTGAATTTTTTGTTGAAATTGTTGAAGTTAGATAACTAGAGTTTATGCCTCTAAAAAGTTCGAATTTTAGATGAAATTGTTGAAGTAAGATAATTAGAGTTATGGTATTGTGTGCCTCTTGAAAGTTTGAATTTTTAGTTGAGATTGTTAAAAGGTAGATAACTATAGTAGTGGTGTTGCGTGCCTCTTGAAAGTTTGATTTTTAGTTAAAATTGTTGAAGTTAGGACTTAGGAATTAGGATAACTAGATTTATGTCTATTATGTATGCATCTTAAAAGTTCGGATTTTTGGTTGAATTGTTGAAGTTAGATAACTAGGCTTATGGTATTATGTATGCCTCTTGAGAGTTCGATATTTAGTTGGAATTGTCGAAGTTAGATAACTATAGTTATGCTATTATGCGATGTCCTGTTAGGGTTATGTGGGGTTAACTTGGGCATCTTAAGTTATCATAAGTTTGGGCTGTTTGGAGTTGTTTATCGAGTTGAGGTAAGTAGCCCAAAGATTGAGATAATTGGAGTCTCCATTATGACCAAAGTGGTCTCTCGACTATTTTGTATCTTTTCCTTTTCAATTACCACACACTCACATAGTCACATGAAAACTAAAAACTTATTTTGTGAAAGCAACTTTAAGAGTTGCTGAAGTTAGCATATCTCTACCTCCAGTTTAAAAATAACTTAGTTGCCGTGACTTTGTTTCCAAGTAGGGCATGAGACTGCAATAATGTACATTGTTAAGAAAAAAAAAGTGAATTGGAGTCGAGGTGAGATGACTGGAGGTATCGGTCCCAAGCAACCTAATTAAGATAACCAAAGTTGTGTAAGATAGTTCATAAGTCCAGTTACATAGCTTAACTTTATTCCCAGATAGATAGTTGGAGTGTTCTCAACTCTAATAAAGGGCTCAAAAGGCATAAGGTTATGTACGAATACGATAACTCCACAGAACTCCAGTTATCATAACTTTATTCCATTCCCAAATATTGCCCAAGCTAAGATATTTGGAATATTTCCAACTCCGATAAGGGACATGAGACGGCATAAAGTTGTTCTGACAATGATTATGTAAGATAATTCCACATAAATCCAGTTATCATTACTTTTTCTCCATCTTATTTCCTTTCTTTTGTTGCATTTCAATGCACGCGCTGCGAATGTTTGGATATCTTTATGCACCGAATGGTAAATAAGTCTCTTATTCACCTTTTTAAGTTCCTCACATTTGTAATTAATGTAAGGCCCATATATTTTTCTACTAATTATGATGGATAAGGACTATGCCAGTTTCACATGCAGGCTCTCTAACTATACTACTGATTTGATTGATTTCCTTTGAAAAGTTAAGACATGGGATATTATTGAAGTCTTAGATGTTTGAACAACTTAAATTCGTATATGTTGATTTACCCTTTATAGTTATATTAATGTTTTCGTTATTCCTATAATTGATGCAGAACCGTGTCCTGAGCTTGTTCCTATATTGCTAGATGAAAATGCACAAAGTGAGGTTGGGGATGACTCTGAGAATGACTTACTTCTCAAGGATGACGAGGTTTATGCATGGAATGACTTGAGGCTACATCCCCTTCTTATCAAATCAATACGAAGATTAGGATTTAGAGATCCCACGCCCATTCAGAAAGCCTGCATTCCTGCCGCTGCTCATCAGGGAAAGGTACTCTTACTCTGAATTGAGGTTTTAAACATAGCTCCTTTGAACCTTCGGAATCTTCTACCATTTCTGCAAAGAATTGTAGACTTGCTTTAAAAACAATGATCTGAGTGCTATACTTAATTCCCCATATTCCTTATTTCCTACTTCTTACTTGCTTGTTTACTTACCCTTTGTTAAATACCTTGTTCACTTTACATGGTATTGCCGCAAGTTGGAAGTTTGGGTTTTGTGGGGGAGTTATTTGACATTGTATGAGAGCTACCCAAATTCATTTTCCGTGGTACTTGTGTTTAAAATGGACTATAATAACACAAGCCCTCCGCACACTCCAGGTTTTGGCCACAAAAATAGGTGTTCAACTTATGGGGTATGTAGAATATATAAATCCCTCATCCGTCACCTGCACTTGGAAATTTTATTTCACAATATTTAACAAGCAGTTTCTATTTTTTAGATGGCAAAGGTAACAAGCGTTTTCTTTCACAATCCTTTGCAAGACCGATGCTTAGAATAGTGCAATGGACTTGAATTATTTTTGTGTGTCAATTTCCCACATCTAACTTGTGCAGAATAATTGATAATTACTTACTAGTTGACAAAAGTATTCCTAACTTGTCCCTATATGAGGCCTTTCTGTGTCTGACTTTTGAATTTCACAATAGGATGTAATTGGTGCTGCAGAGACTGGTTCCGGAAAGACACTTGCGTTTGGGTTGCCCATTTTACAACGCCTTCTTGAAGAACGGGAAAAGGCTGCTAGATCACTCCAGAGTGAAGAAAAGCCAGCCGAAACTTTCATGGGAGGCCCTCTGAGGGCTCTTATAATCACTCCCACGAGGGAGCTGGCCCTGCAGGTATAAAGATTGAAGCATTTAATTGAGACTATTGAGTATTCTTTTGGCTTGATGCAACCATTTGTATATAACATGGAGCTATAAATCGTTCTTAATAAACGTGTGGAGTTTTAATTTTAACTCAAATGTCTTGGTTGATTCTACTTTTGTTTGGGCAACTTGTGGAGACTAATGCAAGTCACTTTTTGTCAACATATAGCGATGGATCCAACAATGAAAGTACACTAGTACAACCATGCAGTTAGATATATAATTAATAATTAAAATGTCAAGTTAGCTATTAATCAATTTATAAGGATCTGGTTTTATTACTTTGATGACTTGTAGGATGTTAATATGATTAGCTATTGAGGTTTCAAACCAATATCCATTTCTACGTCTTTCTCTCTTAATCTTGGTTTTTTTCTCCTCCTAAGAGGAACTATGGCCAGTCGCTCACTCTCAAAGCTACAAGGGAACAGGAAAATCTCATCGCTATGGTTGACAAACGACAAAGCCTATATACGTACAATTGCTACTTTGATTGATAATTCAGCAAATTATAATGAGCGAAACTGAACTCTACTTCGTTGGGAGAGATCAGAAATGAATTGAATTCATTTATAATATATATAAAAACGAGGATAAGTACTTGGAATATGGGTATTTATATGTTCAGAGAGAAATATGTTCATGTTCTGTTCCTACATCTAACTTTGCCCACTGTGGAGGAAAACTCTTGCAAAAATAAGTTGCTTCGTTTTATAAACCTGGAACAGACGAAGGAAAGTGATTTCATAAGCATTTGGTTGTAAATGACTACGTAATATTAGGTTCATTGCATTAGAACTGTAAATCCCATAGCAACTAAAAGATAGTTTTAATTGCAAGATTAGAGTGTTTAATTCTTTGCAAGTGCAAGTTAGAATATAAAATTATATCTCGCAATTTTATCCAATCATCACACTTACTTTTTTGATTCAAATACCATATTTCTCCAAAATTAATATATAGAACTTGAAGGGAAATTGTATTTGAATAAAAAAGCTGGAAGACAATGTTTGGATACGACTGTGATATATAATTTTATATTCTAACTTGCAGTCACCCTTTTACAGTTCCAAGTTTCAAGTAAAACACAATTTTCCTTTACTTAGTTTCAATTTAAAGGAAACTTGCAACTTGAGTTGTCTCGACATTTTTATTGGAACTGCATTTCAACTTTGTTTGCAATGAACGAGACACCTCCTAGCAGCATGGCTGTTGAAAGTGAACCGAAGGATGATATTCATTCACTAATCCAAAAGGACCAAAACCAACCAGGACAAAACAAGTTGTGGTGTATTTTTAGTTACTTGTTATAAGTAATAGATGCCTTTGCTCCAAAAAGTAACTGACACATGCCCGTATTTGTAAGTGAATGTAACTAAACAAGTAAACATAAAATTTATAAGAAAGTTACTAAAAATTAAAACAGTGAGAGTATATATTTTCATTCTTTAAATTATATGGTAATTCCCTCACAGAGAGTATTTGGTGGAAATTAAGGACTATCTTTGGTAGAGAGAAAGGCAGGAAATTTTATATTACGAATTTACGATAATTTAGCTCATGCTTCTTTTTATAGGTTCATTAGTTTTTCTCCTAACTCCTAAGTTTTTTCCCTATTCTGGTTAACGAAAAATTGACGGATATAATCTTACTGGATCATTATAGTAGTATAGATTTGTGATAGTGAGGTCGGAACATTTAGTAGATGCTGTAAATTAACCTGATCTTGAATGTGCAGCTTGAATTTCAGCCGTTTGTCTTTTGTAGGGAGTTGCCATAAGAATCAGATTCTTTTTATTAAGGTCCTCTGTTCTGCATTAATAACCATAAGCATGGAATTAGTTCTGGGAATAAATTGCACCAAAGCTCAACTACTTTCTGAACTTCCATTCTGTTTCCAAAGATGTGATTTTTCTGAATGTTTTGAGTCTTTCGACTCAAACTCAATATTGTCGGTGAACATATCATGCAAATCAAGTGTTTGCTAATTGTCTTGATGATAGCTATTAATGGGGTTTTTACCTCCATGCATATAATTGTTGTCGTCAATTTTCATTGTTTCTTTAAGTTGTAAGTCATATAGAGATGAAATAACCATTGAACTGGATGTGCTATAAACCACATGTCTACACAACCATGCACACATCTCGCTGGTTATAATTGTAAAGATCATTCAAGATGCAACTATGAACGGATCATTGTCTTGTTGAAGTTTATTTGGCTCAGAATGTCCACCGTAGCATATTGTTTTAGCAAGTGCATGACTAGATGAATAGTCTAAACTTTTTGTACACGAGGGCCTTTAAGCAATTCATTTATCTGTCATGGGTGCCAACATCACATACTTGAGGTAGCTTCAGCCTTCATGTAGCAATCAATGTCTTAAAGGATAGGGTACATGTATGTGCCCACTCTTGTCTCCTTAGGTTATAAAAAACAGATAAAGATTTGTACTCAACCTTCACCACAATTCTGAAGTTCCAGGAACATTTTTACCGAAATGGTTACTGCAACTAGTTCGATACTTTCGATGCACGTGAGAGGCTATAAATTCTAAATGTAGTTGGGGTATTACTGTAAAATGGGTTGTTGAGATTTAGTTGGTTGGTATGGATGGTTGATCTTGATTTAACTTGAACACTATGTGGTTGAGATTGATTAAGGGCGTTGTAGCAATTTGCACTACTCCAACTCTCTAGTTATAATAGTAGAGTAGAGATGGTTTGAGAGCTCTAGGTTTAGAGAGGTCATGGGGTTCAAAGCTCATTATCTATGCAGTTAAAATGTTAAAATCAGATGGATCGCTGATTAATCGGTAATTGGCTATAGAGCGATTAATGAAATTGAGCAACCCTGCGGAATAATCGGGATAATCGGTTTGTCCGATTAGCCGATTAAATCAGACCAAAAATGCAATTAGTCTTGTTTCTTTTTCTCATTGTCTCTTAGACTTTGCTATTTATTAATATGAATATGAAGATTGGTGTGGATTGTTTACTTTTTATTTTTAAAGTTTTTTAATTTATAGAATAAGGTGACTAACAGCACCGGTTTCATTAATGAAGGTTTAACGATGCTACAAGAGTACATGAGTCTCAAGAGTACATCCCAATACACCCAAAATTCAACATAAAGTAAAACCTACTACAACAACTAAGAACCATTAATACCAAAAGTCTACTATAAGTTACAACATCACTACTAGGATAAAGGAGTTTGCTCCATCTGAAGAATGCAGAATTCTCCCTGAAGGTCCTCCTTGAGCCAGAAGGCAGAAGACTCCTCTGTGCAACTGAGCTGAACTACTCTACTACTCTGTGCCATCCATATGAAGTCTCTTCGTAGCACCTGCATGGGAAAGAGGGGATAGCCCCCCCCCCCCCCCCCCCTTTTTTTTTCTTCTTTTTCATATATATATATATATAATATACATACACGATTTTTCTAATTTACTGATTAACCATTAATCGCTCCTAGACTGATTATTTTCGAAAATTGATTTTAACTGCTTAGCTCATAATTGACTTCTTATCCCTATTATCTTGCCTTTTTAAACAAATTTTCTTTTGTTGGATAGTTGCTATCCACATGAGTTGCGACCTTGTGAGAGGGAGTATTTAATCCTTGTAATGCTTTTGTAAATTATCTTATGAAACTTAATTTTTGTACATGCATTCTGTTCTTCTCTCTTCAATTTTCTTATTCCAGCATTTCTTTTATATTCATCCTTCTGCGCATTTATTTTCTGGTGCTCATTGTTTTTCTTATCTATCTGAGTAGGATTGAGCAGGATTTCTGCCAGCAGCAAATACATTCAGTTCGTCACTTTACTACTTTGTAGTATTTACAAGCCCATGAACTCAGAAGTACTATGTGAACTATACTTTAGCATTTAAAAGGAGCTACAACCCAATTACTGTTCACATGTAAATACAGTCAATGTTTAAACATTATAAATGAGTTTAATATTTACTAGGAAATGTATGACTAGCATAGTATGACCCTGTCGGTGTCGTAGGTCTCTATATGGCTTATCTGTTTGCTGCTCAACTCAGTATCTTTTCATTTCATATTTCTGAGGTGGAATATATGTTTTATGCTTGTGATCTATTTATCTGTTTATTTGAATAATAGATAGGCATGATTACAGGAATCCCCCTTTTTGTATACGACTGACAAGTAGTCATTCTTATTAGATTCTAAATACATTCAACACAATGACTGTTTCCGTTAATCTACTCAACCAAGTAACTGGTAACTTTTTTTATAGGTCTCTGATCATCTTAAAGCAGCAGCTAAAAACATTGATATTAGAGTTGTTCCAATAGTTGGTGGTATGTCTTCAGAAAAGCAGGAAAGATTTCTTAAAAGAAGGCCAGAGATCATTGTTGGAACCCCTGGAAGGCTGTGGGAGCTAATGTCAGGTGGAAACGAGCATCTTGTTGAGGTCAGTTTGAAGTGCTTTTTTGGTTCCGTCTGTAGGTGTCTTCATTTGGTTACTCATAAGGGTTTTTGACACGTATACCCCTAACAAATATGCTAATATTATATATACCCTTCACAAATGTGTATTTTCATATTTGCCCTAACAAGTTGGTTCTCATTTCATATTTAACCCTATGTTAGATATCCCTAACTTAACTGTGACCTGACTCCAACTAGACAAATAAAAATCAAATTTTAAATTGAGATGATAAAATCAAATGAGAAAAAGAGTTAGGAATTTAGAGAGAGAACTAAGGAAATATATGAGCAAACTTGCGATCTATCATTAGAAACACAAGATTGATAGCGAATTTGGAGAAGTGAGAAAGAAGACGTAGTTTTTAAATGTACACTGTAAGTTTATCCATTTCTTGAAAAAGTGGAGAAATCATAAGAAGAATCGATGAGTTTCGGTTGGATTAATAATTGCCAGGTTTTCAAGGACGTAGAGACCAAGTTTGAATGGTAGAGAAGATGATGTTTCAATCATTTTCCATCAAATTCACTAAATAAAAATTGAAAATTCTCCATTATTTTGAGTTTTTTAAACTATAAACTAAAGGGGTAACTAAGAGATGAGGTATATATTGTTAGTGGCAAATATGAAAATACATATTTTTGAGGGGTTTATATGATATTCTCATATTAGTTAGGGGCATACATGTTAAAAACCCTACTCATAATTGTACAATTGCATCTATTCCTGGTGTTATTTGAGGAATATGATCAATTTTAGATGTACTCTGTTACCTCTTTTTATCAGAGTAGAATTATCGTGATAAAGGTAAGAATTTCTGTTTTTGGAATGCATTTTCTGTGATTTAACTTTTGCCTTCCCTATTCATAGTGAATTGGGAATTAACAACTATATATGATATGCACAACCATCGTAAAGTTGAATTAGGTTGCACTCCGTCAATTCCCTTGTCTTCATACTTGTGATTTTACTGAAATAGTATAAAATTAACTAACTAAGTTGCAGCATATGGTATTGGAGAATTTTTGTTAGTTACATTAATATTGTACTGGTGTATAAGGCTTAACGAATTAGGGAAAATATTTTACAAGGGTGAACATCCACTAGACTGAGCAACTCACCCTCTCTCTTCACTTAGCTATGAAGATAAGTAAAAAATGAGTATTGTTATGGTAATCTTCTGTCTACAAAGACCTGAAATCATCTTAACTTAAAATTTTCTTTTGCAGCTGCACTCTCTATCTTTCTTTGTGCTGGATGAGGCTGATCGAATGATAGAAAATGGCCACTTTCGAGAATTACAGTCAATCATTGACATGCTTCCAGTGGCGGGCAACTCTGTTGAACAATGCTCCGAAAGCAGTCAGACTTGGAACACTATTCCAACTTTTCAGCGAAAGAAAAGGCAAACGTTTGTGTTCTCTGCTACAATAGCCTTATCGAATAATTTCCGTAAAAAACTTAAGAAGTCATCATCAAGTTCAAAATCAAGCACAACTGAAGGCTTAAATTCTATTGAAACACTTTCAGAGCGTGCAGGAATGAGAGCTGATGCTGCAATTGTTGATTTGACAAATGCAGCTATTATGGCTGATAAACTTGAAGAGTCATTCGTCGAGTATATTTCTTTCTCTTGTTTTTGCTACTAACTTTGTCATAACCTTTGTCTTCTACAACTATTATTTGAGTCTAGAGTTGATTTGATATTCTGCTCTTCATCTCGTTCTTTCTCTTCCAATGCTTGAACCTTTGGTTTTTTATTTAACTCACTGTTGCGACATGCTAAGTAAAGCATTCAAGCTATTTAGATCTCTTTCACTTGATTGCATATGTGGAAATATAATAATATTTTTGTTATTTCAAAGTTGATGATGGCTTGAACTTGGAGATGCTCACTATACCTCTAACTTGTTTTTTGACACCTAGATGACCATTTGAGATATTCATCTGAGAATTAAAAGTTTAGAACTTTGCTGCTTTGGCAGTCAATTATTCATTAACATGATCTAGACCTTCTTCCGAACAGCTGGGTCAGCTACATGGCACAAGACACTAGAAGGTATCAAAACTGGGTCTGGGTATGCTATAGGTTCTTTTGCAGCGTTGGCCAACACTTTTGCAATATGATCTATCTATTGTTGAAGTCCACTTGCTGCAACAAATATGTTTAAACCAAATGTATCTAAATATTGCCATCCAATACTAAATTCATTTAGTGAATGAAGGCATATTCTGAATTCTAGCTGTTCAAAATTGTTTTCTATTTTCTTTCATCAAAAGGTGGACTTTTCAATTTCTATGTTATTCACTGATCCTGGATGATTGTTTTTTTAAAAAAAAAATTCTTATTGGAAGGTAATGTGAATCATAACATATCTTGGAGAGTAAATATATTTGATTTATCTTTTGGTTGTAAGTATGCACACATATCAATCTACATAGTTGAAGCATCATTTAGAAAAGAGAAAAAGAACATTTGTTGCTAATCACCGCTCTGCTGCTTAATAGTGGATTTTAAAACTATTTTTGAGGGTATTGGGCATTCTCTGGATATTTTCCTAATTTTTTAGGTTGGTAAAGACTGAAGACACATTAGTTTTGTCAAAATTTTGTGGGGGTCATTTCTTAAAGAAACAATGAGTTTAAGTTGTGGACTGTAGAGCACACGGGTTCTAGGTGTCAGAATCTCGAGTTGAATTGAAACCGGAGCGAGTTTGGTGTGGAATTAAACATGCCAAGCGGAAATTAGTTTACATTGAAGGTAAAGTAATAGTATATCCTGTATATTTGTCAAAATAATTTACCAGTCTTGAAATCCGTAGAGTTAGGTGATGTGTTGGACTTTTGAAAGTGTGCACACTTAAATGTTGAGTGTATTTATACTTCGGTTAATAACAAAGATTTTCAGATTCTAGCATTTTCTAGGAGTACCATACTTTGTGAGGAATTTCAAAAATCATATACTCTTATAGACCTTTATTATATGGTATTTTGGAAAACTATGCACATATCTGTACTTTAACTAACTAGTTATGAGTCTTATGACATGCTTATATGTTATTCATATAAATAATTTGTTTATAGTTTTCTTTTTTCATATTAACTCTTTACTAATTAATAGGGTTTACTAGGACGGACAACTTCAAGTGTCATCTACAATATATTAGACCAGATTATGTTTGATTGTTCCTGGTGCAAGTCCTCTAATAATCGCAGAAAGTTCATAGCTTCAAGTCTAAAAGGAGGGGCTTTCCCTATAGCATATAAATCAAATCCGGATGTCTGTCCGAGGCAGCTTCAGAATCTAGGAAAGAATGGGGTTTTATCAATAGTGTTGAAGGCCAGTTTGGTTGGCTATGTGATGTAAACACCTGTTAATTTGGACGGATTTATTTTTCTCGTGGGAAGATAGCCTATTTTAACTAATATTAGATATTGCTATCCGCTTCTGTTCTACTACTTTTTTATTTGAATATTAGGGATATGCTATTCTTTCGGTTTTATTGGATTTGAAAGATGGAACTGTGTTACTCTGACAACTACTATCACCTCGTCTCATACTGCATCGCTTTCAATTCCTGACAGTAAGAGTCAAGATTTACGCAGGAGTGATTCTAGACTCTCATTTCTTATTTTGATCTCTATGCTATAAATATGTGTCTTGTGATACCGGTTCATGGGTTACAGTCTTGTTCATTGGTTTGAAACATAGTTTACATGTCAATTATGGATCTTATCTTTATTGTCAGATGAACATTGTTCAGTTATTAGTTTTGTATATTTTAAAAAAATATCGTGGCAATTCATTTTTTAATGCGTTGTTTGGTTCATTGAAAATCTATGCTCACTTCAAGATGTGTACCGTTTATACAGATGCAGAGAAGAAGATAAAGAAGCTTATTTATATTATATTTTGAGTGTTCATGGTCAAGGCCGGACAATTGTTTTCTGCACGTCAATTGCAGCCTTACGGCGCATTTCGGCCTTATTGCGCATCCTTGGCATCAATGTTTGGACTCTTCATGCTCAGATGCAACAAAGAGCCCGCTTAAAGGTGCGGACCTTTTCTTATATGTTGTAAAACTTTCAAGCTTATCTTGTTCATTTTCTTCTTCGAGTATGTTCTCGTACTTGGTGTTGTATAAAACTGAATTCTGGTATGCAATGGTACCACCAAATTTTATAATTTGATCCTCAGTTCTGCCATCTTATTATCAAATACAGTGTTTCTTCTTGTCTGTTCAAGTTCAGTACTGTAAATAACTATCAGCGCAGGAATTTCATACTCTTCCATTAAATGCTTTTCGATGCATCTAAATCTTTATTCAGACCAAGTTACTAGGTTTTAATAGTCAGTATTGTGATCCTTGATAGTATGGGAAAGCAAAATTTCCAATTGCTACAGCAGTATGCCTCAGTATTCGGAACATATGAATACTTCTGGAAACATGATCCTATTAATCGACTCGAGGATTACAAGAAATGTTGATATGGTTTGTGTGCAATAAACTAAATTTGATCGGCTGAAGACTTTTGGAGGTTCAATTATATAAGCTGTTCTGTCATTTGTATTATCTCCAATAATTACTATTCTTTATTTTGTTGTCCCCATGACTTGCTTGCTCATGCTCAGGCTATTGATCGGTTTCGTGGAAAGGAGAATGCAGTACTGATTGCGACTGATGTTGCTGCAAGAGGCGTTGACATTCCTGGCATCAGAACTGTTATTCATTATCAATTGCCTCACTCTGCAGAAGTAGGTTGAAAAGATTATTCATTTTATTCTCCAAAATGTAACAATATTTTCTTTATAATAGTTCTTTGTTACTTTATTAGGTTTATATTCATAGAGGTGGTCGAACTGCTCGAGCTTCTGCTGATGGATGTTGCATCGCATTAATCTCCCCTAGTGACAAAACAAAATTTGTTTCTCTATGCAAATCAATGTCTAAGGTTATTTCCCTCTTTTTAAAAATATTTTCCTTTAAAAAAGTTTGTCGATTACTCTTCAAATTTAAGTTTATCTATATAAAGGTCCTTCATGAAGAGAGATACTTGACAGGGAATTTTGGTAATACCTTTAATTTTGTAAAGATTAATTTTGTTGTAACAACACAAACAAGTTAATTTATGTACTAGTTCTAGGAAACAATGCTAAAGGAAATAGTTTCATGGTATTTAGCTCAATTTTCACCTTGGATCAAACATTTTTTTTCCAATAGCCACCTTGGAACTTGTGTTCTACCTAAACACTGTATTTTCTACCTGAATTAAGTTCCAGGCTTATTATTATCCAAAATGGATGAAAAATCTCTAAGAGCATCTCCAATCGTTTGCTATTTTGGCAAAACAGAAAACAAAATAGCAAAACGCAGCTGCAATTGTTTATATTTTGCCAAATTTTAGCAAATGATGAACAATGCGTTGCCAAATTTGAGAAATGATTTTGGCAATTGCCAAATATAGCAGCCTAAACAAGATGTTTCGTCCTAATTTTTTATAATTTTTTTCACGATCGGACGAGTCATGTTGTTCCGTCTGAGGGGTTTTTAGATTTTTTTTAAAAATCTATCGGACTCGGACGGTACATGATGTACCGTCCAAAGAAAAAAAATCCCCAAGCATCGGACACAACATGTTGTCCCGTTCGAAGCATTTTTTGCTTGGACTGGACAACATGTCCCTCCCACCATATCAGCCAATTTTAACCAAGGCTTAATCCATGGTATAAGTAATTACTAATTGAATAATCACTAATTTAATAATATTTTAATAACTAATTACCATTTAATCCTTAATTGAATCATCTTAAACATAAAAAAAATCAGACGGAACAACATGTTCCGTCCATTCTTGCTTTTTTGTCAAATTATTGCAAACAACGATTGGAGCAAAATACTCCTTTTGCCATTTGCTATTTTGCCAAATTGGCAAAATAGCAAAAACAGTTGGAGATGCTCTAACAGATTTTTAGATGGTATAGTCCTCATTTTCTCCTAATTAGATTTTTCGTTCAATTATGGTGAAGCACAAGGTATTCTATGCTCATAAACACTATGGATTACTTTTGAGGAGTATCTAGTATGAATAGTTGAATTTTACTGTTCCTTATTTCCTCCTAATTATACTTATGTGATCATTTGCCAATCATGTAATGGAGTGTGGAACGCCCCAAATCTGGGCACCTAAAATCGGAAATGTTGGCTAATAAATACTAAGAAATATCTTGTTGCTGTTGATTTTGGTGTGGGAGCAAACAGATAGAATTTGTGGATTCTTGAGAAAACGAATAAGGCAAACCTGTTGACCTTCATCGACTTGTTGACTTGGTCTCTTGCCGCTGCTGCGAACCTGCAAAAAGTGCGAGACACCGGGATGGATCCCGGCGATGCACCCACCGATGCTCTTGTCAGTAATCTGAATGATTAAGCAAGAACTTAAACTGGAAAAGTATTGATTACCTGGTAACAGTGGGGGGAGAGGGGTATTTATAGTCGCCTTAGGTATCCGTTTCAAGATAAGAACATCTCTACTTCCCGGTGTGAATGGATAGAAGCGGTTAAGATCACTTCTTAGGGATAATTATGAATCTGAATTTTTCTTTATCCTTCTGAACTGGTTTGTAATGGGTTGAGACCCGTACCCAGTAAGACAAATCCGTTTATGGGTTATTGGATTTTGAAGAAAACCCCAGTTCCCATTTCAGGCCCGTTTGTAGGTGAAATTACCATTTTACCCCTGAGCTTTAAGATTCGTGTCCGATTTGAACGGTCCCATTTAATCTCATTTTTAGCCATATCACGAGCCCCCCACTCCTGGAGACTGAGTTTTACAGTCTTTGAGGAGTAGCTTTGTTGTTCTAATGGCGTACGGGATTTTATTGGTATTCTTAAGGGAGTTTGGATCTTGCTCGGGGTGTAACGGTGTTATTCTGGGCTTGTAAAATGCCCAAAAATATCCTTAGAATTTTCTAGATTTTTTTGTGATTTTTTCAGATTTTTCTAAATTTTTTCTCATTTTTTTGAATTTTTTATTCATTTTTCGAATTAAATAATTAATTATCGAAAATATTAATTAATTATTCTAATTCAATAATTATTTTTTTTCAGAATTTTAAAATAATTTTCCGAATTAATAATTATTTCTAGAATTTTTTAATTAATTTTTTTCGATTTTTAATTAATTTTTCGAATTTTTTAAATAATTAATTTAAATAAATAAATAAATAAATTAAATATTACCTGGACACGTGGTGCATTTCTGGACGTCGATCGTGATCAGATGGCGCGCATCGCAAAGTGGATCATTTTCTGGACACGTGGCGCGTTTCTAAGCGTTGATCGTATCGTGGCGCGAATTTTGAGATGATCGGACGTCGCGTGTGCCTCGGCAGCGTTTTTCTCCAATTTCGAGCTCGGAACACGTTGCTCGGAATCCGACTGACCTTGTGACGCCACGTGGCACACACCCCCCCTTTTTTTTCTTTTTCTTTTTTTTCCTTTTTCTTTTCTTTCTTCTTCCCGCCCTCTTTCTTTCTTTCTTTCTTTTTTCTCCTTCGTTTTCAGCTCTTCTTCGACTGTCTTCTTCTTCGTCATCGACCTCGAGCTTGAAGACAGAGGGGGAGCTCGGCGAGTTGACGAAGGAGATGGACGAGGAGCTTGCGACGTGGAGGCGAGCTTGAGGTGAGCTCGGCGACTGAGTGAGGGAGCCGATTGTGGGAGCTCGGCATCGGGGTGAGCTCGCGAGGGCGGAGCTCGACGAAGATGGGTTCTACCACTTGGAGCTTGGGGAGCAGTAGAGGAGCTCGCGTAGGGATGAGTTCGTTGACGAGAGCTCGCTCGAGGGAGCTCGAAGCCTTGAAGACAGTGAGTTCGGCAACGATGGATTCGTTGAGGAAGGAGCTCAGCGCTCGGAGCTCCGGAGTGGGAGCTCGGCTAAGTAGTGGCGAGGCGGTTGGATCGAGAGCTCAAAGAGGAAGTGAGGGAGCTCGGATGGTGAGGAGGTTCGTGCTCGGAGCGTTGGAGACAGTGAGCTCGGCAACGATGGGTTCGTCGAGGAAGGTGCCGGAGCTCGTAGCTCTGGAGTGGGAGCTCGGCTCTGTACTGGCGAGGCGATCAGATTCTCGACGAGGCGGGGGGTCGACATCTTGGAGCTCGGCCAGGTGAGAGGGGGAGTTCGGCATGGGTTTTTGCTTTCTAACTTTTTGGCGGGAAAATGGAGAAGGAGGCTGAAGAGTTATAGGGGGTTCGGGTCTCTAATGGGTTCGGATCCGACCCTGTTAACCCATCCGCTTTTTTTTGTTTTGGGTGAATCCGAGCCGTTGATCTTGATTTGAGTACGGATTTTGAGGTAGAGTTTTCTCTCATTTTGCAGCTCGATAGCACAGTAGCTTGGATTGTAGATCAGAACTACGTGGCTCGATCTGGACGGTTGATCACGATCGTGGCGCAAATCACGAGACAAGAGGCTGAAATTTCGAGAAAATGTTATCTTGTCGTTTTGTGGTCGTGGCGCAATCTGAGCCGTTTGATTGTGATCAGGCGCGAATCATGATGATGAAGTTGTTTTTCTCAAATACGCAGCTCGGAATGCAAGTTGCTCGGATTGTAGATCCGAGCTACGTGGGGGGATCTGGATGGTTGATCACGATCATGGCGCGAATCACGAGGCGATAGTTTTTGCCATTTTCCTGCTCGGCGTAGCTGTGTTGCGATCAACTTTCCCAGTGCTACGGAGGTCCGATCGGGGCGTGCGACCCCTCGTTTCGAAGCTAACTCGAAGATCTACAACTTCTCTTTAGGAGTGGGATGAAGATTCACCTTTCATGGTTAAAATAGCCTCGCAACATTCTTGTCTTCATGAAGTTGAGGAGTGTTCTGATCTTTAGGATTTTTGAAGAGGAGCTCCACTCCTAGGAGCAAAGAAGATGAGCTAGGAAGATCCTTGTAAGAGCCATGAGAAGATCCATTCTTGGAGGTGAGTGCAAGGAGCAACTCCTGGGGAGAGTTCTAGCTCGGAGCCCTTTGAGAGGAAGAGCACTCGTGAGGCGAGCGGAGTGAAGAACATCACAAGGCTCTAGGAGAGAGCCATTCGGGAGACGAGTTTGAGGAGTAACTCTAGGTGAGAGTTGTGCTCCGAACTCGTTGAGAAGAGGTCCACTTTGGAGGTGAGTGGAGCGCAGAGCTGGGCTCTAGGAGAGAGCCATTTGGGAGACAAGTTTGAGGAGCAACTCTAGGAGAGAGTTGTGAGCTCCGAACTTGTAGTTTAAGTGAGATTCAACGGTTGTGGGAGCAGTTCCAAATGGCGAACTACTTCTTACCCGCTTATGAGCGAGTAATTTGAAGCGGAATCGAGCCAAGTGTTGGACTCCGAACTCATTGTTAGAGGGAGTTAACGAGGTGTAGGAGCAATTCCGAATGCGAACCACTTCTTACCCGCTTATGAGTGAGTAATTTGAAGCGGAATCGAGTCAAGTGTTGGACTCCGAACTCGTTTTTAGAGGGGGTTAGCGAGGTGTAGGAGCAATTTCGAATGGCGAACCACTTCTTACCCGTTTATGAGCGAGTAATTTGAAGCGGAATCGAGCCAAGTGTTGGACTCCGAACTCGTGTTTAGAGGGGGTTAACGAGGTGTAGGAGCAATTCCGAATGGCGAACCACTTCTTACACGCTTATGAGCGAGTAATTTGAAGCGGAATCAAGCCAAGTGTTGGACTCCGAACTCGTTGTTAGAGCTTAGTAAGTTGTGGGAGCAGCCATGTAGGAGAAGCTGGACTCTGAACTCACCATTTAACGAGTCGTAGATGTGACTCGAAGAGATAGAGATGAAGCAAGAGCAATAATTTTCAATGAAAAAATGAAAAGTTTTATTGAGATAAACTAAGTGGCCGCTGCAATAGGGCGAGCCATTATTACATGCTATTGGCCAGGTTACAAGCATCGGCCTTACTGAAAATCAAGATCCTACTTCTACAATAAGGTGAAGACCTCTTGGGAGGAGCTGGGTTTCCCCTCCATTGGGCCTTATTGGATGAGGTGGAAGACGGCCCCAGGTTCTGAGTCTTGAAGCTCGGCGGGCCTCACTGTTCGTTTGTAGGCTCCTCAGGGGGGAAGCTCGCCCCCATCTTTTTGGACGAACTTGGTCAGGTGTCCCCGCTGTATGAGTTCTTCGATCTCCTTGAGAGCCCGACAGTTATCCGTGTCGTGGCCGTGGTCCTTGTGAAAGTGGCACCACTTATTCTTGTTTCTCTTCTTGCCAGGGGTATTCATTCTAGGGGGAGCACGGAGTAGCCCTTCCTTGTCCACCTCCATAAGAACTTTTGATATATTGGCAATGAGGGGGGTGGACTTCTCAAAACGAGGAGTCAGGCGGCGCTGGCCATTGCCGTCCTTCTGGGATTTTTGGGATCCCCCCTTCGCATGTGTTCTTCCGTTTGTTCCTGGAAGATGTCTCCTCAAGAGTAAGGGGGTTGAGAGTCTCTTCCGCTCGTATGTACTTCTCCACCCTAAGTAAGAGTTCTGAGAAGTCCCGAGGAAGCTTCTTGGCAAGGGACGCCCTGATGTTGGCATTAGCGACGTTGCGCTCGAATGCGGTAGAGGCTACTGATTGGTTGAGGGAGGGAATGGACCGGACTTCGGCGGTGAAGCGTCGAACGTAATCCCTTAGGCGTTCACCCTTTTCTTGGTTGAGGGTCACCAGGGATACACTTGTTTTCTCGGCCCGGCGGCTACTCACGAAATGAGTAAGGAAGAGCCCTTCGAACTGATCGAATGAGAAGATGGAGGCCGGGGGAGTCGAGAGTACCATTCTCTCGCATGCCCCTTCAACGTGGCAGAGAAGATCTTGCAGAGGAGGGCGTCTGAAGCATGGTGGATCATCATGAGAGTTTTGAAACTCTCTATGTGATCCGCGGGGTTCGACTCCCCGGTATACGACTCGAAGTAAGGCGGCTTGAAGTTCTCTGGGATGGGGGCCTCCATGATGGTGCAGGAGAATGGAGGTCTGCCCGGGCGGAGGTTTATCGACCGTTGCTCTTCTTCTCTGTCAATTCGGCCGATACGCCTCTCCATCTCGTGGAGACGGCGGTAGACCGAGTCTTCTCTTTGATTATATCTTGCCGAGCTCCGGGACTCATCTTCGTACGTGGGTGGACTGGGCTGCGACGATGGTAGCTTGGAGATGGACGAGGACTGGGAGTGTGAAGGCGGTGGCTCCTAGCTGGCTCATGAGTAGGTGGCCTCTGGTCGTTCTTTGGGGCGATATTGAGGGCCCGTAAGACTGTCGCTTGGAAGTCTTGAAGATCTGCTCTTGTGACTGGTGCCTCTCCAGCTTGGAGGTCCCTATGTGTGGCTCGGCTTACTGGAGAATGAGTTCTCCACCGATGACGCTGAGGGGACTCTCTTCGCCTCCTCGGGGGAGGGGATCTTCTGGTCCTCGGTTAGCGGGGGGTACAGACTCTCGAGGCCCCTGGATGCTCAGGTTGATGGACTCCCCCAAGGGCTCGCCATCCATTCAAGCGAGTTCTGAGGTCGACCCCCTTTTGGCGGTAGGCAATCACTTGACGAAGATCCCGCTCGGGAAGGCTTCGAGAAGCCATAGATTCAACTGAAGGAGTGGGACCCGCGACATGGTTATGAGGAGGATGTTGCTTCGGACGACTCTAACGAGAGCCCCCCTGGGCAGCCCCCCCGAGACCCTGGAGGGGCCTGTTGAAGAGGAGCACCTTGAGATGGAGGAGGGGGAGGAGGAAGAGAAGTGGTTCTTCGGCTAGAGACCGCTGCCTTCCCCTTCTATTTTGGATACATGGCTTGAAACTAGTCTCGCTGATGAAGTTAGGTAGGGTTTCTTTTTTGGTTCCCACAGACGGCGTCAATCTGTTGCTGCTGATTTTGGTGTCGGAGCAAACAGATAGAATTTGTGGATTCTTAAGAAAACGAACAAGGCAAACCTGTTGACCAGTTGACCTTCACCGACTTGTTGACTTGGTCTCTTGCCGTTGCTGCAAACCTGCAAAAAGTGCGAGACACCGGGATGGATCCCAGCGACGCACCTTCCGACACTCTTGTCAGTAATCTGAATGATTAAGCAAGAACTTAAACTGGAAAAGTATTGATTACTAGGTAACAGTGGGGTGAGAGGGGTATTTATAGTCGCCTTAGGGATCCGTTTCAAAATAAGAACTTATCTCTACTTCTCGGTGTGAATGGATAGAAGCGGTTAAGATCACTTCTTAGGGATAATTATGAATCTGAATTCTTCTTTATCCTTCTGAACTGGTTTGTAACAGGTTGGGACCCGTATCCAGTAAGACAGATCCGTTTATGGGTTATTGGGCTTTGAAGAAAGATCCAGTTCCCATTTCAGATCCGTTTGTAGGTAAAATTACCGTTTTACCCCTGAGCTTTAAGATTCGTGTCCGAGTTGAACGGTCCCGATTTAATCCCATTTTTAGCCATATCATATCCTATAAATTATCTTCTAAAATTATCTTTACAACGACTATTCTCACAAATAACATATACTCGACAAATAATCCAATATCCATACATAATTCTCTTCTTTAATCTAAGCAGGTAAAATCTGATTAATCGCATGATTAATCCCCGATTAATCGCTAATTGGAGGCTAAGCGGTTTTTTTTATAGCGATTTTCAATATTTCAATAGTTAGCAATTTAATCGGGTATAATCAGCGACTTTAAGTGACCGATTAACCGATTAAATTTTCTCATTTAATTTTCATGTTCGTTTGCATTATTTGTGCTGAATCCGGCCCAAATTCAAATTCAAATCCAAAATCCAAATCCCGTCTAGTCCTCGAGCAAACTTAAACCCAACAAGCCGCTGCTCTCTTCTTCTTCTTTGCCAAACCCAAACCCAAACCCAAACCCAATCTTTTTGTCCTCGAGCAAACCCAAACCCGACCCACCATCGCTTTTCCTGCGCCTTCACAAACTTGACCCGACCCGCATTTGCTGCACCTTCTTTTGCTGCTCGTGTTGCTCCTCCCCGATTGTTTTTGTTTACCGACCAGCAAACCGGATCCGACCCACATCCAGAATCCAAACTCAACTGAAACCAAGTACTCTCTTCTTGTTCTCTATAACTATATGTTCCTATTTGATAATCTCATAATAGTTTTATGTTAAGATTTAGGGTTGCTACATAATAAGGATAGATCACACACACACACACACTCAAACCTGTCGTTGTGCACTAGCAATGGTGTGCACTCGGCCTTCAGGCCTTCGTTTCGACGAGCTGAACCGTTAATATTGATCTACAAGTCTAAATTAGTCTAAATATGTAAAATTAAGTCATTTGAAATTTATTTGCGCATCCAGCACGTCATTATAAAAACAAATGATATTCAGCCATACAATTTTGTAACACATCAATGCATGGGCAAATGAATTTCAAATGACTTGATTTTACATATTTAGACTAATTTAGACGTGTAGATCAATGTGAACAGTTCGGATCGTCGATACGAAGACCTGAAGGCCGAGTGCACACGGAGTGCACACCATGGCTAGTGCACAATGGAAGGGCTCTCTCTCCCTCTCCCCCTCTCTCTCTCTCTCTCTCTCTCTCTCTCTCTCTCTATATATATATATATATATATATATATATATATATATATATATAGGGTTTTGCTCAGTTGAAAACGGGTTCGTTTTCAACGGGTTGGAAAACGGGTTCGTTTTCAAGCCATATAGGCCGTCCGATCACCCTTGATCATGATCAGCGGCTGTGATCGAATCCCACTAAAGTCTCCCATTAACGAAGTGAAAAGTGGAGGGGTAATTTCGTCAATTCACGCCAAAAAACGTTTGGGACTTAGCGTTTTTTTGGCGTGGATTTTTTGTCCAAAAAAGTGCTTAGGCCATTGTTTGAGACAACAGCCTAGGATGTTTTTTTTAACAAAAAAACATACCTTGGCCGTTGTTCTCAACAACGGCCTAAGTATGTACAAGTGTTTTTCCAAACACTTGTACACACTCAGGGCTTCACTCTCCCAACTCCTTTGGCATCGATTTCATTGCCTTCTCGATCTCTGCCCCTTGTGGAAAGCTCCCTATCTCTCTTTCCTCTCCCGAATACAGCAAACCCTAACTTCACATCCAAATTCCCAAATCATCTAAACCCTAGCACAAATTGTCTTCCTTTGTCTACAACAGCGTGCAGCGGCTTCTCAGATCTTCACCAACTCTCTATCACTCTCTCTTTGGACCAGGTATTTTCTTAATCCCAATCTACTATCATGAACTCTTTGAATTTATTGATTTTTTTTCCAATTTTGGAGTTGGTTTTTTTGGTATTATGCGCAGTAGTGTAGTCTATAATTTAGAGAGTATATAATTAGCTCTGATCATGTATGTTGTGTACATTTTGTTGACATTTTCGTAGAAGTAGTGGTAGTTGTAGTGGTGGAATATAGGAGATGAAAAAAAACGAGATGAAAAAAATTCAATTTGTACGAGTAGGTCGGACTCGCCGCGTAGAAGGTAACGGAACATGTAGAGGCGATTTCCGTCTCACGATTTGTGAGCTACGTCCGTTTATCATTTCAATTCCATACAACGGATATAAAGTGATACACGGCCGTATCTTTCAAACCGAGAGTTAAAACTCACCTCTGCAAGTTCCGGCGGCTCGTGTTTGGTGTGCCAGAGTTGATGCCCAAATTTAGGAAATAAGTTTATCATTTTTGTTGTTTTGACGCGTATATAAAATAACCTTTAATCGACCTCGGAACTTGTGGAATACGTTATGAGGTGAAAATAGCTTAAACGAAGTCCAAATAAAGCGAAACTTTGCGAGTAGGTTGGTCTGGCCACTCACAAGTCATACCAACCTGTACATGCGAGTTCTGACTCGCGGTTTGCGAGATACGTCTATGTATCGCTTTCCGCTCACTTTTCAATAGTGTAAACGATACATGGTCGTATCTTTCAAACCGTGGGTCGGAACTCCCATGTACAAGTTACATTGGCTTGTGGGCGGGGAGCCCGACCCAACGGCCAAATTTTGAAATTTTTGCATCTCGTTTATGTTGTTTTGACGCGTATATGAAAAAACTTCAATCTACCTCGAAATTTTTTTAGTTCGGTCTCAATACAAAAATGCTTAAACGAAGTTGAAAAAATACGAAACGGTGCATGTAGGTTGGGCTAACCATTCACAACGCAACGGAACTTGTATTTGCGAGTTCCGACCCACGGTTTGCGAGATACGTCAATGTATCGCTTCCCGCTTTATTTTAAAGAGTTAAAGTGATACACGGGCGTATATTTCAAACCGTGGGTCGGAACTGACTTCTACATGTTGCGTTGGCTTGTGTTTGGTGTGCCCTAGTTGACGGCGAAATTTTGGAATTTTTGCATCTCGTTTGTGTTGTTTTGACGCGTATAAGCGAACTCTTGAAATTTTTTCATCTCGTTGGTTTGTGTTTGCTAATTTTCGCCGATTAATTAGTTTCATATATGCAAACTTTGTTACAGAGAAATGGCTAAAACGAGGGGAACCGGAAGGGGAAGGACATCTCATGAAGCATGGGGGAACATTCCACAGAGAATGGGAGAACTAATAATTTGTATTGTTCCTAATTTTGTATTTAGTGATATTGATTTGAGACTAATAATAATTATGTTTTTTGAATGAGTAGGTTGGTCCATCCTCTTCGATGACAGGACGTCGTGGTCCAGGACCAATAAATCCCGGCGAACTGACCTTGCAAGATCGCCACAGATCCACGGAAGTGTGGGGTGGGACGACGCGTAGGTGTAATTTCCGCACCCACGAGACCATGAAGGTGCATCCACGCACCCACGAGTACCTTGTAGCGGCCGGTTTCTATGGAATCAGCATGATGGGAAATGTTAAACTCGACCGAGCACTTCTCTCGGCACTCGTGGAGCGCTGGACGCCAGAGTCACACGTTTCATCTACCGGTCGGTGAGATGACGGTGACACTACAGGATATAGCGATGATATCCGGTCTTCCAATAGATGGGTTGGCCGTGACGGGCAATATTAACTTTGATAAAATAGAGATGTGCAACGAACTGCTCGGTACAGAGTTTGATGAGGCGGATGCGGACGATGGTGACATTTTTCAAGGACAATCAATCCGACTATCTTGGTTGAAGGAACATTTTGATGAGACGCTGACCAACGAATCGCCCGATGACTATGTACAGTCTTACACCAGAGCCTACATTCTAATGGTGATCGGAGGGGTTCTATTGCCTAACTCATCGGGCTATACGGTGCACCTCATGTACCTACGATTGCTCGCCGACCTAGGCATAGCTGGCCGATACAACTGGGGAAGCTGCGCATTGGCAATGCTATACAGGGCGTTGTGTCATGTAGCGCTTGAAGCATCAGAAATAACCGAACCGATGGTTTTGTTACAGATTTGGTCCTGAGAGCGACTGCACTTGGATCGTCCCCGCATTAGGAGACCCAAGGATGGTTGGATGGCCCAACCTGAAGATCCTGCTATGTTAGCACCATTAGGGGTATATTGGGCTGGTACAAGGAGTTACAAAGACAACCCCAAGGGTGTAATAACGTACTACAGAGACGAGCTCGACCAACTACGTGAAGAGTTCGTGATTTGGGCGCCGTATACACCCGAGCGTGTGGGAAGACTACCGCCAATATGCACCACCGGGTCGCAGTTCTGGCTGACGACGGCTCCCCTCATCAACTTCGGTATAGTCGAGCATCCGCGATCGGAAAGAGTCCTTCGACAGTTCAATCTTCAACAAGATAGTCCCCCAAGCTGCGCAAACCTATACGATCATGAGTTACACGCCCTTAGGGGTACCGGCCACATGCCTACTCATGATTGGGCAGATTACCATCGTGTTCACGTTGCAGAATGGAACGAGCGACGGTTTGCACTTGTACTCGTCAATGTTCCAGTGTACGATGGAAGACTGTAAGGAAAGTACATGACTTGGTTCCGACAATATACACGTTTGTACATCTCTCCCGATACAGTACTACCTGCTGGTATCCAACGAGAAATTGAGGAGAGGGAGATTGAACCATTACCCGCATATTCCAGTTCACAATCCATGTTCCAACCGAAGGCCACAGCTATACGTACAGTGGTAACTTCAATCTTCATATTTATTATAATCTTCTTCATACGTGAAGTTCATGAATTCTTTTAATTATTTAATTTGTGTAATTATTTTTGTTGGTTTTTTTTTATTTAGATTGATAACACGATGGACATGGCAAAAGAATGCGCGGAGGTACTAAAAAGTAATGTGGGCACGCCTATGAAGAGTTTCGCTCGGAGGATGCTCCTTGGATGCCGTAGCAATATGGATGCTTTGGGATGTGTCGAACGTTTGGATCGAGCATTACACGGACCGAGGGGGGGCCGACGTAAAAGTGTGAGGGGTAGACCAAGTTCATTGCTGGGGCAACAGGAACGTGAGATCAGAGAACGACAAGGTTCAACTTCACATCCATCTCACGAAGAAGAGCAGGATGAAGAGAGTGGGGGGAGGGTTGTCGGAGACGTACAACAAGAGGAGGGTGGATCTGAACAAATCCCCGACTCGCCAATCACGATGCGGCGCCGAAACCCTAGTCGGAAGAGGCAAGCACCACAGCATTACACACCCGGTGCTTAGCCAATGCATTTTGGAGGTTGTAATTTTCTTTTACTGATTTTGTGGGTTTTAACCTGTTGTAACTAATTATTGGATAATGTGGTTCTTAAGCGTAAGTGTAGTTGATGTTGTTATTAATTTCTGATAGTCAATTATGGTGGGTAATTTTGGTGGTTGTATATATGTATTTAGTCGGAGAATGTAGGTGATGGCAAAGTGTTTGGAATTTGGTGATGTGTACAAGTGTAGCAGCTTCAGCAGCTCTGTATGAATGTAGGTTTTTTTTTTTTAAACCTAAGCCGTGGCCCCTAACAACGGTCTAGGTTATAGAAAATTATACTTGTTCCAGTTTTTGGATATACCCAGTTTAAACATATACCTAAGGCCGTTGTTGGAGACAACGGCCTAAGTTGTAGTAGGAAAATATACAAAATTTGTTGTGCTCTCTGACTTGTTGGCTTTAAAAATAGCCAACAAGTCAGAGAGCAGCTCCAGTTTATAGATATACCCTAGGCCGTTGTTGGAGACAACGGCCTAAGTTGTAGGTGAAAAAATACAAAATTTGTTGTTCTCTCTGACTTGTTGGCTTTAAAAATAGCCAACAAGTCAGAGAGCAGCTCCAGTTTATAGATATACCCTAGGCCGTTGACAACGGCCTAAGTTGTAGGTGAAAAAATACAAAATTTGTTGTGCTCTTGACTTGTTGGCTTTAAAAATAGCCAACAAGTCAGAGAGCAGCTGCAGTTTATATATTTACCCTAGACCGTTGTTGGAGACAACGGCCTAAGTTGTAGGTGAAAAAAATAGAAAAATTGACTTGCTCTCTGACTTATTGGCTTTAAAAATAGCCAACAAGTCAGAGAGCAGCTCCGCTTTATAAATACCCAAGGCCGTTGTTGGGAACAGCAGTCTAAGTTGTAGGTGAAAAAATAGAAAAATTGTCTTGCTCTCTGACTTGTTGGCTTTAAAAATAACCAACAAGTCAGAGAGCAGCTCCACTTTATAAATATCCAAGGCCGTTGTTGGAGACAACGGCCTAAGTTGTAGGTAAAAAAATAGAGATTGTGTAATGCTCTCGACTTGTTGGTTTTTAAAAATAGCAACTGGTCAAAGATTACCCCTTAATATAATGTTCATACCCTAGGCCGTTGTCTCCAACAACGGCCTTAGTTTGTAGGCAAAAAATTAATTGGTTGTTTGCATTTTCCAATTTTCTTTTCACCCTTGATGAACAATCTCTGTGGAACTGTATACAAAAGACAGATGAGAACTTGGCTTGTATAACAGTATTAAATTTTTTTTTTTTATAATTTGGTAACACCTAACTAACCACTACATAATCACGTTGTTTTAATATGTACATAACAACTCAGAAAATATTTTTAAAAACACTTTGCTATTTGATTCGTTAGGGTTAGGGTTAGGGCTATGGTTAGTGCTAAAGGGGGTTAAGGGTAGGGTTAGGGTTATTGTAAGGTTAGTGGTTTGGTTTGGCTTCATTGTAGGGGTTAGGGTTGGATTATTTTTAGTTGGGAGTAGACAGGTAATAAGTTTCCAGTAGAGAGTTTATGGATATTTAAGTTCTATCATTAATGACATGTGTCTCTCCACTCTTTACGTGCACTGCCTTCTGAACTCTACAAAATAGACGTTCATATGAATATTTTCTTGTTTATATTGATTATTCAATTCCATTTTTAGGCACGTAACTAAAGAATATATTATATTTTTTGGTTTTTTTTGGTTATATATGATTAATTTTTTGAATAATAAAATATAATGTACAAAATCGTTTTACATTGTTTATAATGAAGACGTTCCTGAAGACATTCACCATACATGCAACTGGGAAGAATTCCACAAGATTGGGAAGAAGAGGTGTGATCACATGTAGTAGAACAAGTTCATTATGGAAAAAACCAATAAGGTAAAAACCCGCATGTAAAGGATAACCACATGTAGCTTCCCACATGTGGGCCATACTTGGAAAAAACCACATGTTCAATATCGGAAAAACCTAAATTTCATCACAATATATGGGGGAAAAACCACATGTAACCAGGTAATTATGATGGACAAGAAGAAATCAAAAATTAAAAAGTGTCGGTTCGTTGTTTGAGCAGAGAGTAATCAGATCAAACTACTTGGCCAACAAGAACTGGATCTGAATTTTTTTTTGGTAATGTGACGAGCATTCCAAAAAAGTTCATAGATTACTCTCAAACACTACATGTAAACTGTTGCTTCTGTGGAAATTTGGGATGTGGAATCTCGTCGTGAAGTAATTGTGTGCAGTTCTTCGAGTCACTTTGAAAGGTGGTAGTAATCGGCAAATAAACAAATATAACTATACAATATACAAGTGTGGATTATCTATCTTTTGTATAAATTTCCACAAGTTCATCATTGAAAAAACCAATAAGGTAAAACCCCACATGTAAAGGAAAAACCACATGTAGCTCCCCACATGTGGACCATACTTGGAAAAATCCACATGTACAATGAAAGAGCAGACAATTTTTTTTTGATTCTCACATGTACAGAGTGGTGCAGATCCTCTGTTAATAGTGACAGAAGGGAAGAAGATGCAGTTAGAGACCAAGAAGGATAATTATTGCAAACACTTCAATATGGAAAAAACCTAAACTACATCACCATATGTACCTCCCCACATGTACCCTAAATATGGGAAAAACCATGTGTACATCCCCACATGTAGTCTAAGGCCAAAATTGAAAAAGTCACATGTGGATATCAAAAATATCCAATAATTATGATGGGCAAGAAGAAATCAAAAATAAAAAAGATTCGGTTCGCTATTGAGCGGAGAGTAATCAGATCAAAATACTTGGCAAAAAAGAACTGGATCTGATTATTTTCGGCAAAAAAATGGCCTAAATAGGGACCATCATGTATTGGGAAACCGTAACAGAAAGTCACATGTATATTTGACCACATGTATAAACCAATGTGAAGAGTATTCCAAAAAAATTTCATATATTACTCTCAAACACTACATGTAAACTGTTGGTTCTGTGGAAATTTGGGATGTGGAATCTCGTCGTGAAGTAATTGTGTGCAGTTCTTCGAGACACTTTGAATGGTGGAAGTAATGGGCAAACAAACAAATATACCTATACAATATACAAGTGTGGATTATCTATCTTTTGTATAAAGTTCCACAGAGATTGTGCGTAAAGAGTAAAGAGAATATTGTATAAATCCCAAAAATTTCATACCTAGGCCGTTGTTCAAAGCAACGGCCTAAGGTATTTAACCTTAGCCGTTGTCTGCAACAACGGCCTTCGACCCTAGGCCAAAAATACATGTATTGGGGTGTTCTCGACTTGGCTAGGGTTAGGGTTAGGGTTAAGGTTAGGGTAACAAGTTTGGTAATTAGTGTTAAAGGGGGTTACGGGAAGGATTAGGGTTAGCGGGTGTCAGGGGTTTGGTTAGGGTTATTGTAGGGTTCAGGTTATTGCAAGAGAAACATTTGTGGTAAAGTCTGGTTTTGATTTATCATTAATTTGTGGTTGTTGGGAGTAGACAGGCATAAGTTCCAAAAAGCAAAAAAATTATACATATTCTGTATATAACCAAACGGGAAATTAATAAAAGTGATATGTAGGTTAGGGTTAGGGTTAACGTAAGGTTAGGGTTATTGTAAGGTTAGCAGAGTAGGGTTAAGGGTTAGGGTTAGGGTTAACGTAGGGTTAGCACAACCCTAACCTTAACCTTGACCTTATACTTGTAAACCAACTCGGTATATATTTTTTGGATATGTGGGTATTGTATTAGCATAATCAAATAGATTAAATATCATACTAAAAAAAATCACAAACGTAATAAAATTAACAGGAAAAAATGGAATATATTCCCTTTGTAATGAAACACTAACATATATCCTACTTCTAGCTTATTAGAACCTGTGAATTCTCTCCACTTCTCTCCACCAATGCACACATGTGATTCTGCCCTACTCTAATTAACCCAACTTTCCATGTTTTGCCATTAGGACTCAACAATGCTGTTGTTTTGTATGTTTCTTCCTTGTTGTTAAGCTCAACAAAATCACATGCCAGCAGACTTTCAACATACACCTAAATGGGAACAAGCACCAAGCTAAACAACATGTAGATCCCCACGTGTAGCCTATATATTGAAAAAACAATATGTACATCCACACATGTAAACCCATATATCAAAAAATTCATAACCTTCACCTTTACCCTAACCTTATACATGTAAACTTACTCCTTTATATAACTCAGAATTATTTTCAAGCATATTACCTTAATAATTTTATATTGGTTAGAGAGGGAAAAAATTGTAATGTAATAAAAAAATTATAAACAATAGATACGCGAATATCATCTGTCTTTTGTATATAGTTCGAGGGAGACTGTACGCAAAGAGTGAAGAGAAAATTGTAAAAACCAAAAAATGGATGATTATGAATTATTTTTTATCATTTTTTTTTCATATTTAACCACCATGATTATATATTGGTTTGAAAGGTAGTAGTAATCGACACTTAAAAAAAATATAGCGGAAAGATATACAAGTGTAGATCATCTATCTTTTGTATAAATTATCACAGAGACTGTACGTAAAGAGTGAAGAGAGCACCCCCAAAATTCTAAAATTTTGACTATAATCTAGGCCGTTGTCTTAGACAACGGCTTTAGGTATTTATCAAAAATGAGATTGCTCTCTGACTTGTTGATCCTTTTGTGTTCTCCAAGTCAGAGAGCACCCCTAAAATCACAAATTTTTGACTATAACCTAAGCCGTTGTCTTAGACAACGGCTTTAGGTAATTATCAAAAATGAGATTGCTCTCTGGCTTGTTGATCCTTTTGTGTTCTCCAAGTCAGAGAGCACCCCCAAAATCACAAATTTTTTACTATAACCTAGGCCGTTGTCTGAAACAACAGCTTTAGTTATTTATCAAAAATTAGATTGCTCTCTGACTTGTTGATCCTTTTGTGTTCACCAAGTCAGAGAGCACCCCCAAAATCACAAATTTTTGACTATAACCTAGGCCGTTGTCTGAGACAACGGATTTAGTTATTTATCAAAAATTAGATTGCTCTCTGACTTGTTGATCCTTTTGTGTTCTCCAAGTCAGAGAGCACCCCCAAAATCACAAATTTTTTACTATAACCTAGGCCGTTGTCTGAGACAACGGCTTTAGTTATTTATCAAAAATTAGATTGCTCTCTGACTTGTTGATCCCTTTGTGTTCTCCAAGTCAGAGAGCACCCAACCAGGCCCCCAAACCTTAAAATTTTTTATTATCACCTAGGCCGTTGCTGTAAACAACGGCCTAAGGTTATCAACTCCTTTTAAATTAGTTATATTGAATGAAAAACCAAATTCATGAAATAACCTAGGCCGTTGTTGGCCTTGGTTTAAAAAAAAAAAAAAATTTACAAATACAGATACAGCTACAGCTGATACATTTGAGTAACAAACCAACATTTGCGTGCCACAACAGTATTAACAAACGACACAAACAAACAACACTTATGTCTCGAGAATTACATTTATAGTTACCAATCAAAGGTAATTAACCAAGTGGCATGAAGAGTTTTAAATATTCCAAGCAATTACATTTTAAAAATTACAATTCATAGTTGATCGTCATATCTCGACTCAGAACTGTCTTCTTCGGAAGGAATTACTTCTTGCCTTCATTGAAAGATTAGGTTTAGTTAGTAAGAAACTCAATTGCCATAAATAAGGTATAATAAATTTAAACGAGTGACAAACATAAAAGTTACGAGTCATACTCCTCAAATAAATTTGGACAATTTCTTGAATCATGATTCATTTGGACAATGCCTCATCTTCGGCACCTTCTCGGTTTTTTTTGGCGGAGTTGCTCTCTAACCGGCCTCAATCTTTTGGCGCGAGGCCTTCCCTTTGTCGTGCACTGCTATGGATCACTAATGCGTGTAGGTATGTGCCCACTCTCTTGATCATGAGGTTGTGCACTTGGATGCGGTTGTGAACTACCTCCAGCTTCGACACTATCATGTGGTTGTGAGGCTTGTTCCGGTTGTTCACCTGATCCTGGTTGTAGCCGAGAAACCCAGTCAATGATCTTCTGCAAATTCTCCAACGTGTATTTGTAACTCTCATTGGAGGAACAACCGAGATCGACAATTTGTTTTGCATGGTAGCTCAACTCACAATATCGAGAAGCAAAATTCTCGGTATTGGGTTCGGTTGGAACTGATGTGTAACTTCTTCTCATCACATCCCTAGTCCATCTTCTTTTAATATATACATCCGGGAGGGATGTGTGATGGGAGAAACGAAGTACGGCTAAAATATGCCTGCAAGGAATGGCAACAAATTCTAACAAGTGACATGCACATGTAATAATTCCATTGATTTTGGATAATTGAAGAAGTCGAGCCGGTTCTGATTCTCCACAGAGTATCACATGGAAGGTTGAACTATCCGGTGTCTCAAGATCGGCAACAAATGTCACATTGTACATGAAGCTTTTTGTGACTTCATCTTGGAATTTGTAAAATATTTTCAAAGTATATGTTTTTGCCATTTGTGCCTCCAAAGTCCATTCGCTCTTCAACTTCGGTCTTTTCTCACGGTTACGATGATTTTTTCTTTCAATTCATCGTGTCTTTGCCTTCCCAAAAAACGGTCAAGATGACGGCAAATTCGTGCAGGGAATACTTTTTTTCTGTATGATGCTTCAGAGCAGAATGTGCCGACTCAACCCGTTGGCTACTCAACATGCCGGCCCAAAATGATTCTTTAGCGTAGATGAGTGCCCAACTTTCATGGATATCGAATATATCGTTCAACCATTTGTTACTCTTTAATCCGTATTGCGAAATCAAAATATTCCACTTTTCTACAAATTCATGTATATATTCCGAATTGTAGATTACATTCTTCAAGGACTCCCTAAACTTGTCGACATCGAAACCAAGACGAACCTCCTGGGGTAACTTATCCAGAATGTGCCAAATACAAAAACGATGCTGAGTCTGGGGGAAAACTTTCTTAACTGCGGCGGCGATCCCACGGTCTTGATCGGTGACAATACTGGATGGAGCACGATTCATAACCCCTAACCACTTTTCAAAGAACCATTCAAACGAAGATGCCGTCTCATTTGGAATGAACCCACCTCCTAAGAAAGTCGATTGCCAATGATGATTCACTCCAACAAACGGAACAAATAACATTCCGTAACGGTTCGTATTGTACGTGGCATCAAAGCAAACTACATCGCCAAATTCTTCGTATTTCATCCTACAAATACCATCTACCCACATACAATGTGACAACCGCCCTTCGGGATTGACTTGAATGTCATAAAAAATGAAGGATCCGTCTGTTTCTTAGATTCGAAAAAATCAATTAGCATTGTAGAATCGTGTCCTTTCAATGCTTCTTGCGAGTCTCTAACTAAATTTCTAACATCTTTTTCTGTGAATCCTACTTGATCATGACCACCACTAGTACTTTCGAAGAAGAGCATTTGTCGACATGTTTGGATATTAGCTTGGTTCATTTGGTCTATAATCCTTTTGTCCGTATTTGACACGGACCTGTTCCGGGGCAAAAGGTGCCTTCTACCGGGTGAGGTGAATACGTGATTGTGTTCTTCGTGAAATGAATACACCACCCACGTATTACTTGTTTCGTTCAATTTTACACGAACGCAAGCCTTGCAACCCGTTCTACTGGTTATTCCACGTCTACCATCACTATGTTGACCCGGCGACGACCCAGCTTTATTAGAGAGATATGACTTATCTACTTCCATTCCCCCCTTTAATTTATTCCCACCCTTACGCATTGCAAAACCCCCACAACGAGCATATGCAGAATAAAATTTCTCGGCCTCAACTAAAGTGGGGAATGTCATACCTAACTTTGGTTTCAGATGGTCTTCGACTATCGGCATGGAATCAGTGATTGGTTCTGCCCGCACAAAATTATCCCCGGCAGCAGAACTCTCCGTATCGTTGTTTATCTGGGGTAAAAATATATTATTGGTCAATTAATATACACATTATATATAAATTAGCTTGTTAACAAATGATTGCGATATATATATCTACGAAACAAAAATAAGTGACAAAACGTCGAAAACGACGTCATATAAATACAAAACTCGTCAATTGGGTTCGGCTTGCTGCACACAAGGTAACTGAACTTCTACAAGTAAGTTCCGATCCACGGTTTGCAAGATAAGGCCGTGTCTCGCTCGCATTCCCCTCACTCTTGAACTGAGGTTGTTGTTTGATATACGGTACAAATCCGCACAAACGAGATCAATAAATTCCTATACTTTGGGAGTGGGACGGCGGCAAAACACATGAGCCAACAAAATTTGTAGAGGTGAGTTTCGGCTCACGGTTTGCAAAATATGCCGATGTATCGCTTTCACTCACGGGAATGAATTGAAAGCGATACACGGCCGTACACTTGAAACCGTGAATCCAAACAAACTTCTACGAATTGCGTTGGCTTGTGTATGGCGAGCTCGACGTACTCGCAAAGTTCCACAAATTTTTGTTCGCTTTGTGCGCTATTACTAACATCGAATAACAACTAACAACAACTAATACTACGTCTACTTCCCCAATTAAACTAGAATTACCTACTCTATAAATACCTACGCATAATATAGCAATTGTACACTCAAACATTGGAGAAAAATTTCCAACCAATTAGCCTAGTTAGGACAAATTTCCAATCAATTTCCAATCAATTTACTCAAGTAGGACAAATTAGTACCTTTAACAATGAGGGTGTTCGGGAGGCCGCTGCGCGCTGCTGTAGAGAAAGGAAGGAGAGTAGGGTTTGGCTAATTTATTCAGGATTAGAGTTTTAGGGTTGGGTAGATTTCGTAAGGGTTAGGGTTTTTTTGTAATTGGGATCTTCAAAGGAAGAGGGCTAGAGACTGAGAATAGGGAGAGATTCGGTGAAAAGCAACGACCAAGAGAGAGTAGGTTTTTTAGTTCGATAGAGAGAGAGCTACGGTTTGGGGAAATGGGTTTATCGAGCTCCACTAGCGAGAGAGAGAGAGTTGTGAGGGAGATGAAGCCCTGAGTGTGTACAAGTGTTTGGAAAAACACTTGTACATACCTAGGCCGTTGTTTCCAACAACGACCTAAGTGTTTTTTTCGACAAAAAAAAACTTCACGCCAAAAAACGCCAAGTCTGAAACGTTTTTCGGCGTGAAGTGACGAAAATACCCCTCCGCTTTTGGGAACGTTAGTGGGAGACTAAAGCGGATCTTGATCTGATCCGCTGATCAGGATCAGATCGAGATCGACGGCCAGGATGGCTGTTTTCCAACCCATTGAAAACGAACCCGTTTTCAATGGAGCAAAACCCATATATATATATATATATATATATATATATATATATATATATATATATATATATATATATATTCTAATTAATCACTAGTCGCTTCTACACCGATTAGTTCCAAAAACATATTTTAACTGCCAAGTCTTTAATATCTATAAACTTCATAAAAACATATGCATCACAACATAAGACTATATGTCAAAACACTTTGATGTCCGAAAATAAAAATCTTTGCATAATCAACAACTTCATCAACAAGTCTACAATCTCAACAACAACGACGAAAATATCAAAAGAAATATGAATAACTTGTTCCCAAACCTTCAACAGAATTTGCATCAACCATTCATATATAAACAAAATCAATAGAATTTTCATCAACAATTCATATTCATAACTAGAATCACGAAAAGAAATCAATTGCCAACACAATGCATAAATCACAATAATCATTAGAGAAACTAAATCAAAAGCAAGACACATGAATCACCACTCACCTTAATCGAGAAATCCAAGGTTCAATCCAAGTTGTTGACATTGGCGACATACTCAACTACCCTTTCTTTCCATGCTTTCCTTCTCCATGGATTCCTGTTCCTCAACATCACCACCATCCTCTCTCTCTCTCTCTTTCACATTCTGCCTCAATTCTTTTCTTCTTCTTTTTGTTCTGGTGGCTTACCGAACACAAAGGAAACGGAAGCAGAAACCTAGCCTCCCTGATAAATCCAGATTATATTTGCAATTAAATTTATTCAGAAAATTAACACAGAACCCCCTTCAATAATTGATATTTGCAGTTCAGTCCAAAAACTTCTAATGTTGATTTTCTAGTAATATAATCTGAAATTTCAGGGTATTACAAGTCCAGAAACTTCTAATTTTTAATTTCCCGTAATAATCTGAAATTTCGGAGTGTTACATTATGTAATACCCCGAAATTTCATATTATTATTGGAAATTCAATATTAGAAGTTTTTGGGCTGGATTGCAAATCTCAATTATTGAAGGTGGTTTTGTGGTAATTTTATTAATTAGATATTCGATTTAGATGCAATTGCGAATTATCATATGATGATGTAGCTTGGGATAATTGAGATTGGGATAATTGAGATGACTTATTTTATTCTATATTTTGCTATTCCATATTTTGCATTTATAAGGACTTGTGGATATTATAGTTATGATTTGATTTTGGGATTGATTATTCGGAGAGATAAGTGGTTGAGTTTAAGGATAGAGGAATTTCCAGTTTTGAGAACAAAACTTTAATAAGGTGGGTAGTATGTAATACCCCGAAATTTCATATTATTTATTGGAAATTCAATATTACAAGTTTTTTGACTGAATTGCAAATATCAATTATTGAAGGGTTTTTTGTGTTAATTTTATGAGTTCATTGGGAAAACCAATGTTGTGGAAAGTGGAAAGAAGACAGGAAGATAAGATATAGGATGTGAAGATTTTAGCAGGATTTCAAAGCAAATCTGGCACCTGCAACATTGCATTGGGTAGATAATGTAGATTAAGAGTGTGATCTAACTCTGTAAAAGCTAAATTCTTGTTGCACCTTACATATTGGAACCAAACTTTCTATGATATTCTATGAACTTCAAGATTGGTTTGCCAATGCTTTTTCACTCAAGTCTTCTTCCTTTAAAAAATTGCATATGTTTGTGTTTTTGGTTTGTGATAAAGAATTGGGGTGAAGTCTGTTAGGATTGTACTTGTATACTCGTTGTTCAGATTAAAAGAAGGTAATATGAAGCACAGAGGTCGAAGCGTCGAAGCGAGTAGAAGGAGAACATCAGCAACAGCAGGTGCAGCTAGGTCGAAGCGTCCAAGTTAGATCGTATGGTTCCTATTCAGTTACTTCTTTTTTAGGTTTTATCGGACGACTGAGGATTAAGATTAGACCTAGGTTTTCGCTCTATTCTTATATATATTGTAAACTCCTCCAATATGAGAGGTAGTACTTCATAGATTCTTTTCTCCATTGCAAAGAGGCTCGAGAGAGAGAGATAGTTCTTGGTGGGTGAGTTTAATTCCTTGTGTCAAGTGAATCAGTAACTCCTTGTAATCTCTTCTAGTTGAATATTAGATCTCCCTATATTTTCTCCCGGATTAAGCAAAAGCTAACCGGAATAAGTCATCGTTGTTGTGTTTGTGTTAGTTTGGTGGATCTACTTGCTTGCTCAATTTATTTGCCTCGTCTACTTCGACTTCCTCATTTCTCTAATTAGTTCCGCTGCGCCCAGAGGGCGTTTGTTGATGCCCCAATCGCAACAACTGGTATCAGAGCTTCAGGTTGTCGAGTTCCTTGGTTAAGATGACAGGCCACAGTATTTTGAAGATCAAACAGTTCGATGGTAAGATCAATTTCAATCTTTGGAAGACTGACATGTATGATATTCTTGTTCAAGAGCGGTTGTAGTCAGCATAAAGAAGGAAAAGCCAACTGATATGAAGGATGACGTTTGGGAAGATATTCGTGAAAGAGCCATAAGTCTAATCTGACTATCCTTGGCAGACGAGGTCAAGTGCATATTTCTGGAAGAAATTGATGCGGCAAGTCTGTGGAAAAGACTCATAACTGACTACTCTGGTTCGTCGTTATTAGATCGGATGCATTGGAAGAGGAAGTTATTCCATTTATCTATGAAGGAAGGTACCGATCTCCAAGACCACATTAGAGAGTTCAATAAGGTATTATCTGAACTTAAGGTGATCAACGCAGATGTGTGTGAGGAAGATAAAGCTTTCAACCTGATATATTCATTGCCGGATTCGTACGAGCCTTTGATCACGACCATGCTAAGCAATTAAAATCTCCGATTACGCCCGATTAATCTCCGATTAATCGCTAATCGGAGGCTAAGTGATTATTTTTTTAGCGATTTATAATATTTCATTAGTTAGTGATTTAATCTGGAATAATCGGCAGATTAGCAGTTAATCGACCGATTTTAAATGGCCGATTAACCGATTAAATCTCCTCTAATTTTTAGGCTCGTTTGCATTATTTAGGCTCAATCCGGCCCAAATTCAAAATCCAAATTCGAATTTCAAACCCCTTCTGTTCCTCGTGCAAATCCAAACCCAACATATCGCCGCTCTCTTCTTCCTCGTGCAAACCAAACCCAAACCAAAACTGATTATCTTCAAACCCAAACCCAAACCCAAACTGATTCTCTTCTTCCTCGAGCAAACCTAAACCCGATTCGTCGTCGCTCTCCCTGTACCGTCGCATACTTGACCCAGCCCGCATCTGCACCTGCTCTTGTTGCTCGCATTACTCTTTCTGTCCGATTGTTTTTGTTTGATGGAACTGACCAGCAAACCCGACCCAACCCATATCCAGAATCTAAACTCAACTCAAATCATGTACTCTCTTCTATTTTTCTATAACTATATATTCCTATTTGATAATCTCATAATAGTTTTATGTTCGGATTTAGGGTTGCTACATAATGAGGATATATCTTTTTTTAATTATATATATAACGAATTTTCCGATTTAATTACCGATTATTTTTCGATTAACCGATTAATCACTAATTGCTCATAGACCGATTAGTTCAAAAAATCAATTTTAGCTGCCTAGCGACCATGCTACACGGTAGATCTGCCAAGGAAAATATTTAGGTAGATGGTGTAATCAAGGCATTGAAGGAAAATCAACTTAGGAAGGAGACCCATAAATCTTTATCGTCAATCCCTACAAGTTGTCTAGCAGTGGATGGTCCTTCGGGGGGGGGAAGACAAAGTGCTTTGCAAAAGGATTCGATCCGTTGCCGATATTGCAAGAGGCCAGGACATATCAAGAAAGATTGTTGAAAATTGCAGAACCAGGAGAGCGCAAAGAACGGGAGTTCAGCCAATGTGGTTAGTGCTTTTGATTCAGGCGATTCATGTCTTTTTGTTTCAAATTTTTTAGAAGTGGATTCTAGTTGGTTTCTTGACTCAGGGAGTTCTTCTCATATTTGCTCCAAGAGGGAGTTGTTTTCTACTTACAAGTCTACTACGGGGCATTGTGTGACAACGGGAACTGGAGAGATTTGTTAAGTAGTGGGTGAGGGGACAGCTGAGTTGAAGATGCCAGGTCTACACATGTTCACTTTAAAGGATGTTTTGCATATTTCTTTGCTGAAACGAAATCTAATTTTCTTGGGAACTCTTGATGCACGGGGCTGCAGGTACACAGCTCGAGGTGGAGTTCTGTCTGTTTTTCAAGGTCGTCGTGAAGTGATTAGAGGTATGAGAATGGTTTGGCTAAGCCAACACAATCTCCACAAGCTTTGGGGAATTCGAAAATCATGCGCAGGGGTTGCTAGTTCTTTTCCCATTATTCCCACAAGCTCAGCTAGTTTGTCATAAGTAGAATCATTGAGACGAGACCACGATGTTAGAATATCATCGAGAGGTGGAGAAAGCCTAAGGGTAGGTGGAGTTCGTGCGGAGTTTGGCAACTTCGTGAGTACATCTACGGAGGTGGGCCTTTGAGAGGCTGTACTGGATTCGGTGAGATTGGGTAGAGATCATTTCAACTAGAATTTGTTCTAAGTTTTCTTTGCAAGTGGAATTTGTTAGAAAACTATTGTTCTAAGTTTTCTTTGCAAGTGGAATTTGTTGGAGTTTGGAGATGAGTAACGCATCATGTGAAAGCACTCGTATGCAATCCAAGATGGAGTTTGTTAGGATTGTGTCTTGTATACTTGTTGTTCAGATTAAAAGAAGGTAATATGAAGCACGGATGTCGAAGCGAGTAGAAGGAGAACAGCAGCAGCAGCAGGTGCAGCTAGTTGCGGTCGACCGGTCTGGGTGACAGTCGACCGCACCTCCCGACCACCATTTATACTGGGAAGTCAGAGAGCGGTACGGTCAACCGGTCTTTGTGGACGATCGACCGCCCGTGCCGCTGTGTTCAGTTTTGGGCCTCGATTTGTTAGGTCGTTTTAGCCCAATCTTCAACTCCAAGTTAGATCGTATGGTTCCTATTCAGTTACTTTTTTCCAGATTTTATCGAACGACTGAGGATCAAGATTAGACTTAGGTTTTCTCTCTATTCTTCTATATATTGTAAACTCTTCATAGATTCTTTTCTCCATTGCAAAGAGAGGCTCGAGGGAGAGATAGTTCTTGGTGGGTGAGTTTAATTTCTTGTGCTAAGTGAATCAGTAACTCCTTGTAATCTCTTCTAGTTGAATATCAGATCTCCTTATATTTCCTCCCGAATTAAGCAAAAGCTAACCGGGATAAGTCATCGTTGTTGTGTTTGTGTTAGTTTGGTGGATCTACTTGCTTGCTCAATTTATTCGCCTCGTGTACTTCGACTTCCTCATTACTCTAATTAGTTCCGCTGCGACCAGAGGGTGTTTGTTGACGCCCCAATCCCAACAAAGTCATGAAACACCCCCAATGTTTGGGTCCGAAATTATGAAATCCCATGCTGATAGATTTCACACAAATAGTACTCCACCATTTTCTCTCATTTCTTGTGTAAAATCTAAATTGTGTAATTACCTAATTATCTTTTCTTATTAATAGGTGGAAATGTGTTTTTACATATGGGAGGGGAGAATTAGGTAATTATACAATTCATATTTGATGCCATAAATAAGAGAGCTAATGGTGGGGTGCTAAGTGAATGAAATTTAACGGCGGAGTTTTCTCAATTTTGGTGCCAAATGTTAGGGTGTTTCATGATTTTATCCCTAAAAAATTTGCTAGTTTAAGTCGTGCACTTTAGCATATGCATTTGTGGGGACAAGTCGTAGTCTTTTATGCTTTAAGTTTGTTTCTTGATGGTCCATACTTTATAATTTCTTTTCAGTTGAGTCCAAACAAATTTCGCATGATAATAATTTTAAATTTATTTAACTTTCATTTACAGGAAAGCCTTCAGCAGTTTCCCCTGGATGATAGTTACATGCCTGAAGTGATGTCCCGGCTAACTCTTGCTCGACAAATAGACAAGATGTTACGAAAAAATTCACAGGTAATGAGAACATTCAATTTGTGAGTGTATCATGTGAATCTGTATTGAATATGCAAAGTCATTTGATTAGTTAAACCACTAATTTATTATATTAACATTTATAAAATTTAAACTAAAACATTCTCTAACTGAGTGTGTATATCCCAAAGACATGGCTTGGCACATTTTGTTATTATTGGGGGACATGCTTACAAGTTAATACTGAATAGAGGAGATAGGCCTGTATTAGCCCATAACAATCTGTTTACATTGCCAAATTGTTAACCCCAAACAAACCTGGCGTTTTTAAGTAGTATATTAGTAGAATCGTTTTCACTTGAGTCAAATTCATATCTGACCCACTGGTTCATCAAGTCTATTTGTCGCACTCGTACATTTTAGCTCATGTGAAGTATTGTCCAAAAGGTTGGTGTTTATTTGGACTGGTCTAAACTCTTGAGACTAAACAGTTATTGTCTTGTTTGTATAATTATGCCATGATACTGAAAAGTTTCTTAGATCACCCGAATCAGCAAACATTAATAGTAGCAAAAATTTAGTTGCTCCATTGTATAATGTGTTTTGTATCCTTAAGATGTACTAGAAACTTTTTTGGGTGCAGGTTGTGTAGTACAAGGTTTAAGATAATTAACCTCAATCTTGTGTTCAAGTGATTTCTTGAAGTTAAATCTCACTGCTTAATTTCACTTGATTGGTTGGCAATTATATGGAATTATGGATGTTTTATCATTTTATTCTATTATTATGAGACTGCAACATTGATTTGGATTACTCCATCTGTCAATTATTGCGGAACATCAGGAAAAGATTGTGTGAAGAAGAAAAGAAATGGTCTTTTTATATCTGGATTGTCTGTATGCTTTTCCTTTCCTACCATTACAAATGGTGTCTTATCTTTTTGGATGCAGCAGCGTAAACATGTAATCGCAAATTCATTGATGATGTTTATAATGTTTGAGTACTAGTCTCTTAAATTTAGTGATGGTATATTATTTTCCAACTGTTAACTTTTTATATTTTCTTATTTTGTTTTCTGTGCGCAATGTATCTATTAATGCTATTCTTTGTTGATACGTTTCTCACTAGTTTATTGAGGATGGGCAATACTACAGTTTGACAGCATTTACCCGTACATTCGGATTCCATTAATGTCTTAATACTTGGGAGTATCATACTACCCTTAGTTTTATGCTTATGTTCATTTTCTTAATCTTCTAGTGTTCCTATATTTGTGTTGGCAGCCAAGCATCTGGTTAACTTTTCTCAACTATGCTGTTACTTAACTTTGTTCTGTCATTAGCTCAACATTATGAATGTGAAGATTGCATTTAGAAATGCATCAGCTTATCTTATTGTTTGTATTTTATATTCCTTTTTTCCTCTGCTCCAGGAAAATGTGAAGAAAAATTGGCTTGAAAGGAATGCTGAATCTATGGAATTGACACTAGAGGACAGTGGCAGTGAGGAAGAAGTAGTTAATGGCCATAAGCAGAAGAAGCTAAATTCTCTTCATTTAAAGAGGCTACAGCAGGTATTGTCTGACTATTGATGGTTGTGCAGTTTGGTTTCTTAGTGATCCGTATATTTGATTTGATACTTTTGTCTCTGAGTTGAGGTTTGTATGCTTTGTTATCCGTGATATAATTCCTTGGTTACTGGTTCTTTTTTATTAAAATATTACAGGAGCTGAAAGATCAGTTAGCTCGGCCGCTGCAACCCAAAAACTTCTCACGACGTTTTTTGGCTGGGGTAATTATCTTAACTTCTTTTATGTTCTTTTCTTTTGTTAACCTGGAATATGTTTGTAGCATTAAATGTGTTTATTCTCATTTTTATATTATACCTGTAGCTAGTTACTACTGTATAAGCTAGTTTTTATCAGTATAAATGCATCCCTCCTAATTTTTCTTAGAGATTTTTATGGACGATGCCGTTAGTATTCATAGAAGTAGCCTACTGCCTGTAGAATTCATCTTTTCCAAACTTTTTGAGGACTCCAGAATAGATGTAAGCCAGTAACACTAATCATTAATCGTATTAACATTTCATATCATGTTTCTACTTTTATATTTGCATCTGTAGTTGTGTTAAATTTCATTAGAGCGTATTGCAGATATTATATGCTACATTTTGCTGTAACAATATATATCTCAATTTCAAAATATGTATTGACCTCAAAACATTATATTTCATGATATTTTTAGTACATAGCAATTGTGATATATCATATATGTTATTTTTTAGTTACATGTCATTTCTAAGTCCATCCGGAACCAGATTTAGCTATTCTAATTATTATTTTCTCACCAGTGCATTCTAGTCTGAACTCTTAACTCTTCTTGAAATTTACGAAGTAACTTTGAGTCTTTGAACTTTTTAAAGCATTGTACTGCTTCAGGATTTTTGCAATTTGCATGCACCTTGGAGCACACCGTAGTGTTAAATTTAGTATATAATTCAGTAAGAAGCTTGCAGTTCAATTCTTTTTTCAGTGTTACAGTAAAGATGACCATATTTTCATTGGGTAATTAATTAATCTATATACTTTCTTAAATACTGATCTATATTACCGCACCCACAGGAAGTTGTTCAATTTTTAGAATTTGAACTGAATGGGCTTTTATCCTTTTCCAGGCTGGCGTTTCTCTCCTTCTCCAGAAGCAGTTAGAAGAGTTATCTAAAAGGAAATCAGAAGAGAAGCTAATTCCCAAAGAGAAGAAGAGAGCAGAATTCTTGGTTATTGGTCAAGATTGTGTTGAACCACTTGAGGCTCTTCGAACTTCTGGTCGTGAGGTATACAATGTCTTTAAAAGTCTTTATGTTTAATTTCCTTCTCAGTTATCATGCCAAACTGTTTATTCTCTTTCTCAAATATATCAATGTTTTCAAGAAAGAGGGTGTGCTGTGTTAGAATATTGATCACAGAAATCAAAAGGGAGCTAATAGTTCTGGGAATGACTTATTTCTCATTGAGTATCTACACTGGCTTTATAGAGCCTTACAGATCAATCAAAAAAAAAGAACAACCCACGTTATTCCTATAAATGTGGTAACAGACTAAGACTGAATCAACAACAACTACTACCTTATAAACAAGGCTTCTTATTATAACAGAAAAACAACCTATGACTACATCATTCTCTCCCCTAAACTAAACTGTCTTCAACAGCTAGTTTATCTCTGGACAATCACGAACTCCCAGCAGCTCTCTTAGTCTTTGAAAAGACTCTAGCTTGAGTGGCTTGATCCTGCGAACCACATCAGCCACTTGATCCTGCGAACCACAATGCTTCAACTGCACAACTCCCTCGTTAGCTAGATTGCGCAAGAAATGGAAACGCACATCTATGTGTTTGCTTCTGCCATGCAATATGGGATTTTTGGCTAACTTAATGGTCGAGCTATTGTCACAGTAAATGACAGTACTCTCATCTCCTTCATATCCCAACTTCTTCAAAACTCTTTTCATCCAAACAGCTTGACAAGAACATGCAGCAGCAGCTACAAACTCTGCCTCGGTTGTGCTTAAGGTAACAATTGGCTGCTTGCGTGAGGACCAAGTTACTGCAGCAGAACTTAAGATAAATGCATACCCTGACGTACTCTTCCTATCTTCCATATCTCCGGCATAATCACTATCTGTAAAACCAATCAACTCCTTATTTCCATCTTTCTTGTAGAAGATCCCAAAGCTAACAGTTCCTTGTAAGTAACGCAATATCCTTTTGGCTGCCAAGAGATGAAGCTCTGTTGGCTTTGACATATATTTACTGATCAAGCTGACTGCGTACATGACATCTGGTCTCGTAGCTGTCAAATACATCATGCTGCCTACCAATTGCTTATAGTAGGAGCCATCAACCTTCACTCCTTTATCATCTCGAAAAATCTTAAAACCTGGGATCATTGGATTTTGAACAGAATTGCTGTGTTCCATGCCAAACTTCTTCAGAACCTCCAACACATATTTCCTCTGACTAATGAAAATTCCTTCACTGAGTTGCAATACTTCTAAACCGAGAAAGAATCTCATCTTACCAAGATCAGACATGTCGAATTCTTTCATCATTGACCTCTTAAACTCACAGACCATATTCCCATCATCTCCAGCATAAATTAGATCATCAACATAAAGGCTAATAACCAAACGTTTACCTTGTTTGTTGACCTTTGTGAAGAGTGTTTGTTCACTGTCACACTTCTCAAAACCTTCCTTCAGGAAGTAGGCTTCAATCCTGCTGAACCATGCTCTAGGAGCTTGCTTGAGTCCATATAATGCTTTGTTGAGCTTGTAGACTTTGTGTGCCTCATTCTTCACCTCATAACCCCTCGGTTGTTCAACATAAACATCTTCTGTAATTTCGCCATGTAAGAAGGCTGATTTTACATCTAGCTGATAGACTATCCAACCTCTCTGTGCAGCCAAGGCAAGAAACATGCAAACTGTATCCATCCACGCCACAGGTGCATACACTTCTTCATAGTCAACACCGTATTCCTGTACATAGCCCTTAGCAACCAGGCGTGCTCTGTATTTCTCCACCTCACCAAGCTCATTAACTTTCGTTTTGTATACCCATTTCACCCCAATCCTCTTGGCTCCGGTTGGCAGCTCCATCAAGCACCATGTTCTATTTTCTCAATTGATTTTATCTCAGAGTCCATGGCATGTCTCCATTTTTCCTCCACAACAGCTTCTTCATAGCGTGTCGGATCAGTGTTGGAAAATAAAGCCCAGTTAGCTTCACTATCTTCATCTAAAAAGTCTTCTTCTCCTATAAAATAATCTCCCATCCACACCGGTCTTCTTCTGATCCTTGAACTTGATCTCACACTCGAAGGTTCTTGCATTTCAGGATCCATAAGGCTTGATGCAGCTCCATCTTCATCTTCATTGTTTCTTGCATTCTCATCTTCTGATTCATTCACATCAATTAACTCCACATTTTCACCCCACTCCAAATCAAGAGCAATATCCTCTTCATAACTTTTATCCCAGCTCCACTTCTTGTCTTCCTAAAAAACATCTCGGCTAATTACTACCTTCTTCAAGACTGGATCATAAAGTCGATATGCCTTCGACTCTTCACTCCTAAAAGAACACAACTTCGGCTTTTATCTTCCAATTTTGTTCTTCGTGCATCTGGAACATGAGCATGTGCAACACTTCCAAACACCCTGAAATGCTCAACTGAGGGTCTAACCCCGCTCCACGCCTCTTCTGGTGTCATGTCTTTGACTGATAGAGTGGGGCTCCTATTTAGTACATGGAAGCTCCAATTGACTGCCTCAGGCCAGAAGGTTTTTGGGATGCCTTTCTCAGACAGCAAACTTCTCATTATGTTCATAACTGTCTTGTTCTTCCTTTCTGTGACGCCATTCTGTTGTGGTGTATATGCTGCTGTCAACTGCCTCCTAATACCATTATTTTTACAAAAATCATTAAACTCATTCAAAGTGAATTCCCCACCACGGTCTGTTCTCAAGCACTTAATAGCTAGACCTGTTTCTTTCTCTACCCAGCTCTTAAATAACTTGAAAGAAGCAAATGCATCCGACTTATCATCAAGAAAATATACCCAAGCTTTTCTACTATAGTCATCAATAAAGCAAATTAGGTACCCCTTGTGACTATTTGAGAGGGAGTAATTGACCCACATACATCGGCATGAATGAGTTCAAGTTTCTCAGAAGCTCTCCATGTACTCTTCTTAGGAAAAGAGTCTCGGTGTTGCTTGCCTTTTAAGCAATCAGTACAAACAACTCTGGTTTCGTTGATCTCAGGCAAACCCCTTACCATCCCTTTCTGCTGCATTGTTTTGAGACCTTTGTAACCAAGGTGACCATATCTCCGATGCCAAAGTTGAGTCATATCTTCAGTTGTTGCTTGTAGACAGACCTCCTTTTTCACTTGCTTCTCTGTTGGTTGTAACTCGGATAGCAAAACAAACATTCTATTTGCAGTCATGTCAGTTTGGATGGTCAAACCTCGTGAGGGATGATAAATTCGACATTTGTTTGATTGAATTAGCACAGCTAGCCCTTTCTCCTGCAACTGACCAATGCTAAGCAGATGGTTCTTTAATTCAGGCACATAAAAAACTTCTGTTACAACATGGCTAGTACCCTCCAAAAACAGTCTGACATTCCCTTTTCCAACAACATCCATTCTCATATTATTTCCAAGTCTCACCATTTGATTAAAATCCTCATCCAAATCACAGAACCTAGAGCGATCACCGCACATATGGTTACTACATCCTGAGTCAAGTAACCATACATCGTTTCGATTTGCTCCATGCATCTCTACGTAGGCCATAAGAAGCCTTTCTTCTGTCTCATCCAACTCCGCATAATTGGCATGTTTCTCCCAAGTTGGACACTCATACTGATAGTGCCCAAGCTGATGACACTTAAAGCACTCGACGATGGCTTTGTTGTAGGGTTGACGACCCCTTCCTCTGACTCTTCCTCCTCTAAACACAGCTCTCCCACGTCCTCTTCCACTGTATCTCTCTTCATGTGTCACTTTGAGTGCCTGCTCTTCTCCATTGCTCCTATGAAACTTCTGTTCATGCACAATGAGTGAACTTTGCAGTTCATCAATTGTGAGTGAATCAATATCCTTAGATTCTTCGATCGCGGCAACTACATAGTTGAATTTCTCGATCAAAGTCCTAAGGATCTTCTCCACAATGGTAACATCTCCCATTTGCTCACCATTACTCATCTTGCTGGCAATAGTCATAACACGAGCAAAATAATCAGTGATTGTCTCACTTACTTTCATCTCCAGAAGTTCAAAATCTCTTCTTAGTGCTTGTAAAGCCGAGCGTAACCCTAGCATTTCCCTCGAACTTCTTCTTCATAGAATCCTATATTTACTTCGAGGTGCGTTTATCCAAAATTTGCTCAAGAATTGTCCTGTCAATCGCCTGGAACAGGTAATTCTTCACTTTGAGGTCTTTAACCATCAAATCCTCCAATGTCTTTTGTTGCGCCTCGCTTAACACAGCTCCTCCCTGTGGTTTTTCATAACCAGTCTCAACTAGACTCCAATAACCCTTAGATCTCAAGAGGTTTTCCATAAGCATGCTCCAATGGTCGTAATGACCATCGATGCATGGTATGGCAGGTTGTAGGAAATTCTTCTCTTCACTCATTCCTCTTTTTTTTTCTCTTCTGTGTTTATGAGTCACTCAGAAAGCTGTGGCTTTCTTTTCTCAGGCCCCAGTGGGGAGCTCTGATACCAGAATGTTAGAATATTGATCACAAAAATCAAAAGGGAGCTAATAGTTCTGGGAATGACTTATTTCTCATTGAGTATCTACACTGGCTTTATAGAGCCTTACTGATCAATCGAAAACAAAGAACAACCCACGTTATTCCTATAAATGTGGTAACAGACTAAGACTGAATCAACAACAACTACTACTCTATAAACAAGGCTTCTTATTATAACAGAAAAATAACCTATGACTACATCAAACTGGCTAGGTGCATATTCATTTCTCAAAGAGCATGTAGCAACATTAGCAAAAGCACATGCAGTCTAGTATCACTAATTTATCTGATGGACCAAACTTATCAAGTGATGTCCTCACCCTGGATTTTGTTTGAGGTAATTCATAATAGGGGTGAGATTCTTCTATGAGTTTTTAAAAATCTTTGGATCCCTAAAAAATAAATTCCCAAACTAACCTTTTAGTTAATTAAAATTGTTACTTTCCATACAAGTTTCTGGGGTACGAACCATGTGCAGACTATTCACTTCTACTTTGACTGACAGATTAAATTACATTCATGTGTATCTTTTTTTGCATTAAAGATTTGACCTGAGATATGTACATAAGGAGATAAAGAGGTTCAAGTATAGAAACTGTGACTCAGTCTATGAATATGAGATTATTTCGTGTTACTATCTGCGACTGTACAATTGAAGTTCTTGTTGTTGGTGGCGTCTTTTTTGTTGTGTAGCGCTGCATGCATTATTGATAGAATGTACAATAGTCTGAGAAGCATTATTGAGGTGTAACTGTTTTGTTACTAAGTTCTGCAAGGAGGAGAATCCACAGGTTGAGGCCTTTGTAGCCAATGTGTCTAAGAGTGCAATACTGCACTATTGTTGTCATCATCATTGTCATAATCTTTGTAATCACAGCTATCATGGTTGTTCTTGTTATCATTATCATCATGTCTAGATTGCACAATTGATTTTGTGGTTTAGGATTGATTGTCAAATAGTATGACACTCTAAATTAGATTAAAAAAAACATCATAAGATATGGTTATTTAGAGCCTTCTCGTATCATAAGAACTCCATGTTCTATGCTCTAGCACCTAGGAAGCACGGGTACTTCCAAACGGCCAACGTTCCCGTGTCGGGTGCCGATATTCCTTGTGCATTCCCAGGTGCGTACCCAAAGAGTATCCAATTTCTTTATACGTGTTTACAACTTTTGGATACAATTATGTTTAGATAAATGTTTGGGGTCATAGTGCAATTTTAAAAACTTGATGTTTCAAGTTATGCTCAAATAGAAAATAAGTATACCCAATGTTTTGATAATTAGGTTATCATTATTTTTCTCCAAAAAATACTCATAATAATAATGTATCCTAAAAGTTTTATGAAATGGTTCAATGTTTGCATTTTTAACAAAAATAAATATTTATTGATTTATATATATAATATAAAATATATTATATTTAACGTATCCACCAACTCTCCATTATCCTACTTTTTTGGGAAATGACGCATTTCTATACCCGTGCCGTATCGTACCCGAACCCTGTACCCGTATATGTGCTTCATAGTCTAGTACTATACCCGTTTTGATATCATATAAGTATTATTTCTCAGCCAACATATAAAGACTCAATGTGCTATGATTCCGTATTTCAATGTTTTAGCTACATTTTGTGGGCTATAATCCACTTTTTTGGGTAATTTCGCGAAATTTCGTATTTCAATAATTTGACCCCATTTTGTGGGCTATATACTCAGTTTTTGACCGGTTGAGCAAAATTCTGTATTTCACCGTTATGACCACTCTTTGTGGGCTATAGCCCACTGTTTTTGGTCGTTTTTGAGAATTCTGTATTTCAATACTTTCACCACATTTTGTGGTCTACAGTCTACAGTTTTCGGCCAAATTCGCAAAATTCCGTATTTCAATTTTTTGACCCATTATGTGGGTTGTAGTTTACGATTCTCGGCCAATTTTGTGAAATCATATATTTCACTGTCTTGACTCTATTTTGTTGGCTACAGTCGTTTTAGGGCGTTTTTGCAAAATTTTGTATTTTATTGTTTTTGGCCAAGTTTCGTAGGCTATGGTCCCATAGCTTTTTCCAATTTCGCAAATTTTGTATTTCACAGTCTCATTTTTTAAAATTCCGTATTTAACTCTTTTAGCCATATTTTGTGGGCTATCCACAATTTAAAACAAATTTTGCAAAATTTTGTATTTCGTTGTTTCGACTAATCTTTTTGGGCTATAATCCACAGTTTTTGCCAATTTTGTGAAAATTCGTGTTTCAATGTTTTGGTTACATTTTTTGGCTATAGTTCATAAATTTTTGCCAATTTCACAAAATTCTGTATTTCGCTATTTTGGTCTCATTTTGTGGGATGTAGTCCAGAGCTTTCAGCCAATGGAATTCTGTATTTCACTGTTTTGGCTTCATTTCGTGGGCTATAGTTCATGTTTTTTTGGCAAATTATGCGAAATTTCTTATTTCAATGTTTTGGAAGCATTTTGTAGCCTATATTCCAGAATCTTTGCTCGTTTTTGTGAAATTCCGTAGTACACTATTTGGCCGTATTTTGTAAGTCCACGGTTTTCGGCTGTTTTCCGTATTTCACCATTTTAGCCACATTATGTGAGTTATAGTCCACAGATTTTTGCGAATTTCGTGAAATTCTGTATTTCAATACTTGAGCCACAATTTGTGGGTTATTTTCCACAGCTTTGGACAATTTTGTGAATTCTCATATTTCAATGTTTTGGCCATATTTTGTGGCATAAGCCGACAGTTTTTGGCAAATTTCATGAAATTTCTCTTTCTCTATTTTGGCTTTGTTTTGTAGGCTATAACACAATTGTTGGCAAATTTTGCGAAATTTCGTATGTCACTGTTCGACCATATCTTGTGGGGGGCTATAGTCCAAGGTTTTCATTCGTTTTCACCAAAATTTGTATTTCACTGTTTTGGCCACATTTTTTGGGTCCACAGTTTTTAACCAATTTGCAAAATTATGTATTTCACTGTATTGTCCACATTTTGTGGGCTATTGTCCACAATTTTAGGCGGTGTTCGCAAAGTTTTGTATTTTACTGATTTGGCCACATTTTATGTCACAGTTTTCGCCCAGTTTCGTGAAATTTCGTATTACAATGTTTTGGTAACTTTTTGTTGGCTATATATAGTCAACAGTATTCTACCATTTCGCGAAATTCCTTATTTTACTGTTTAGGCTACATGTTGTGGATTATAGGCCACAATTTTTGGCCAATTTTGCGAAATCCTTTATTTCGCTGTCTGGGCCACATTTTGTAGGCAACCCACGATGTTCAACCGTTTTCACAAAATTCGGTATTAATGAGTCATACGATAAAAATTTGGGAGAGTGTGATCAAACATCGACTGAGACTAGAAACTACAGTGTCTGAGAATCAGTTTAAGTTTATGTCGGGGAGGTCAACAATGGAAGCAATTTATGTACTGAGGAGACTTATGAAAAATATAGGGATAATAAGAAAGATCTACATATGGTGGGTGTTAAATAATAAAAGAGTAACTATTTGGTATATTGAGGTAATTAAGGATATGTATGAAGGGGAAACAACCATAATTAGAACAACCACAGGGGAGTCCAGTGATTTTCCTATTACAGTAGGTTTATACCAAGGTTCGGCTTTAAGCCCCTACCTCTTTACTTCGGTTATGGATGAATTGACGCGAGGAATACAAGATGAGGTGCCTTGGTGTATGCTTTTTGCCGATGACATCGTCTTAGTTGACGAGACTAGAGCAGGAGTCAATGCTAAATTAGAATTATGGAGAGAAACTTTGGAAGCTAAAGGCTTTTAAATAAGCAGAACTAAAACAATGTATATGGAGTGTAATTTTAGTGATTTTTGGAACACAACTGAGGAAGTAGTGAAGCTTGATGGCCAAGAGGTACCTAAGAGAGACCGTTTCCGAAATTTAGGCTCGATTATACAACGAGATGGAGAGATTTGTGAAGATGTTACACTTAGGATCCAAGCAGGGTGGCTTAAGTGGAGAAGTGCCAGTGGTGTTTTGTGTGACAAACGTATACCTTTGAAGTTGAAGGGAAAATTTTATATGACGGCTGTTAAATCAGCAATGATGTATGGAGCAGAGCGTTGGGCTACAAAGAAACAATATGTCCAAAAAATGAGTGTAGCGGAGATGAGGATGCTAAGATAGATGTGTGGTAAAACAAGGAATGATAGAATTAGAAACGAGCATATACGAGACATGCTAAAGGTAGCTCCAATACAAAATAAGTTACCTCAGGTGGTTTGGACATGTCACTCGTAGACCTAGTAGTGCCCCCGTTAGAAAAAGTGATTTGATAAGTATTGAGGGTAGAGTTAGGGGTAGAGGAAGACCTAAACTAACTTGGATGAAAACGGTGAAAAAAGATATGATAGCTTGTGACCTTACAGAAGATATTGCACTAGACCGAGCAGAATGGAAAACCAGGATTTATGTAGCCGACCCCAACTAGTTGGGAAAAAGGCTTTGTTGTTGTTGTTGTTTTGATCACATTTTGTGGGTTGAGGTTCATGTATAGAAATTTGGTATTCCACAGTTTTTGACCAATTTCACTGATTTGGCCACATTTTGTATGCCACAATTTTCAGCCAATTATAACAAATTCCGTATTTCTCTGTTTTAGGCCTTGTGCAAAATTCCGTATTGTCTACGGCGATTTCGGTCGTTTTAGTGAAATTCAATATATCACTATTTTACCACATTTTGTAGGTCCACAAAATTAGGCCAGTTTCACGAAATTTCTTACTACGATATCTTGGCCACATTTTGGCCACATTTTGTGGGATATTATCCACAGTTTTGGGCCAATTTCACGAAATTAACAAGGGTCAATAGTTTCATGTTGTTTTCGTAAAATTCAGTATTTTAATGTTTTACCCACATTTTGTGGGGGCTAGTCCACATTTTTTGGCCAATTACGCGAACTTTTGTATTTCACTGTTTTAACCATGGTTAAAGGTTTCTGCTGATCCGTTCTGGATTCGGCCATTCCGGACTTGTTTTGGTCAGAGCTGGTCTGAAATCTTATTTTCGGCCAAAACCATGTGAAAGTCTCAAAAAATGAAAAGAAAGTGTAATTTTGAGGATGCAATTGATAGAAGATGAAGACAGAAAGCAGTTTAAGGTAAACTATAATAAAAAAACTCGCCTTCTTTCTGTTTTATTTTTGTTATTCCTTCTCTATCTTGCGAGCGATATGGTGAGGGGAAGAAGATGGCCCTTTCTGAGGCGGCCAAAACCATGTAAAAGTCTCAAAAAATGAAAAGAAAGTGGGATTTGGGGTTTCTTAATGGTTATTCGGTCCGATCTGGTTCAAATATGACCCGGCCCAACTAAGAATTAGATATTAAGTTGGAACGAGTCGGATTTTAACTGATCTGAACCCGATCTTCATACCCTGCCACTAAAAAACAGTAGAAAGCATGGTAATTTAATCATTTTAACCTGTGTTGTTCAAAAAATTAGAAGATATTTTTTATTTAGTAGACTTAGGTGTATATATATGTATTCTACTGTTTTTGGCCAATTTCGCGAAAGTTCATTTTTGAATTTTTTGCCTCATTTTGTGGGTTGTATGTAGCCCACAGTTTTGTGCCGTTTTGGTGAAATTTTGTATTTCACTGTTTTTCAAACATTTTGTCGGATATATAGTCAACGGTTTTTAGCTGTTTTCGAGAAATTTCGTATTTTAAAGTTCAATTATATTTTTGGGTTGTATTACACCCTTTTTTTTTCTAAATTCACGAAATTCTGTATGTCATTGCTTTGACCCCATTCTGTGGGTTGTAGTTCACCGCTTCAGTCTTTCACTGTTCTGGCCTCATTTTGTGTGCTATAGCCCCCACAATTTTAGGCCGTTCTCGCGATATCTGTGTTTTACTGTTTTGTCGGTACACATTTCGGAAAAAAACATTTCCCGAACTTTGCATATTTCACTATTTAGGCAACAATTTTGGATTATGGTCCATAGTTTTCGGCTAATTTTGCCAAATTCTTTGTTTCACTCTTTGGCCACATTTTGTGGGCTGTTCTCGGTTTTCAGACGTTTTCGTGAAATTTGGTATTTCACTGTGTTAACCATATTTTGTGGCTGAGGTTCAAGTATAGAAAATTCGGCATTGCTCAGTTTTTGACAAATTTTGCGAAATTTTGTATATCCTTGTTTTGGCCGCGTTTTATGGGATGTAGTCCACAGTTTCTGGCTAGTTTCGTGAAATTATGTATTTCAATGTTATGTCTCCATTTTGTGAGCTATTTAATCCAGTTTTTTTTCCCCCCGTTTTCATGAAATTCCATATTTCGCTTTTTTGGCCCCCATTATGTGGGCTATGGTCTGCTATTTTTAGCCGTTTTCATGTAATTTTGTATATTACTGTTTGTTCACATTTTGTAGGGTATATAGTCCACAGTTTGCGACCATTCTCGTGAACTTCTGTATGTCACTGTTTTAACCACATTTTGTGGGTTATATAGTCCACAATTTTGGCCAATTTCGTAAGTTCCATAGTTCACTTTTTTCTCTATTTTGTAAGCTATAGTCACTAGTATTTGGCCATTTTCGTAAAATTTTGTATTTTACTATTCCCCCCCCCCCCTTTTCTGGGTTGTAGTCCACAAGTTTCGGCCAATTTCGGCCAATTTCGTATTTCACTGTTTTAGGCCTTAATTGTGCAAAATTTCGGATAGTCCGCGACTCCACGATTTGCAGTCATTTTTGTGAAATTCGGTATATAACTATTTTAGTTTACATTTTGTGGCTTATAATCCACAGTTTTCGGTCATTTATGCTAAATTTTGTATTGCACTGTTTTTGGTCAGATTTTGTGGGTCCACAAATTTTGGCCAATTTCACGAAATTCCATATTTCAATGTTTCGGCCACAGCTTTTTGCCAATTTTGCGAAAGTGTGTTTCATGTGGTTTTCGGGAAGTTCATTATTTTAATGTTTTAACCACATTTTGTGGGTCTAGTCCGCAGTTTTCGATAAATTATGTGAACTTTTGTATTTCACTATTTTAATCATGGGTAAAGGTTTCGGCCTATCCGTTCCGGGTTTCAGCCGTTCCGGATCGGTTTCTGTCAACCCAGTCCAAAACATGGTGGCCGAAACTTTTTTCTGCCGAAACCATGCAAAAGGCTCAGAAAAATCAGAAGAATGTGGAATTTTGAGGATGCAATTGATAGGAGTAAGAAAGCAATTTAAGGTAAAACTATAATAAAAGGCTCATCTTCTTTTGTTTTATTTGTGTTTTTCCTTCTCTATCTTGTAACCAATATGGAGGGTGGAAGACGACAGCCCTTTCTGAGGTGGCGTGACTGAAATAGGTATTAGGGATTTTTAATGGTTACCCGACCCAACCAAAAATTAAATATTCGAGTTGGAATGAGCCAGATTTGAACTGACCTGAACCCGATTCGTGTACTCTATCACTAAAAACCGGTAGAAAGCATGGTAATTTAATCATGTAGAAAATTATTATTTAGTAGACTTGTATATATTCCGAAACCGGAACTTTGAGCGAAACCGACCGAAACTAGCGATATCTACTGAAACCAATCTATTTTTGATGAACCGAAACCTTAAACCTTTGGTTTTAACCACATTTTGTGGGCTATAGTACATTGTGTTCAACCGTTTTCGAGAAATTTCGTATTTCAATGTTTGTCACATTTGTGGGCTATATTCCACAGTTTTCAGCTAAATACGCGAAATTTCGTATTTTAATGTTTTGGTCTCATTTTGTGTGCTTCCACAGTATTAGTCGGTTTTCGTGAAATTTCGTATTTCTGGGTTTTCGCCACATTGTGTGCTATGAGTCTTCGGTCAATTTCACGAACTTTTGTATTTTACTGTTTTGGCCTCCATTTTGTGGTTTATATAGTCCAGAGTTTTCGGCCAATCTCGCAACATCTGTATTTCACTATTTTGGCCCCCATTTTGTCCACAATTTCGAATTCCCAATTTCATTGTTTCACTTATTTTTGCGAAATTCTTTGTAGTCCACAGTTTTCAAGTTGTTTTCGCAAAATTTCTTATTTCATAATCCACAATTTTCTGCCAATTTCGCAAAATTCTGGTGTTCATTGTTTTGGCAACGTTTGTTGGCTTAAAGTCTGCACTTTTTGGCCAACTTCGCAAAAAAATGTTTTTCAATGTTTTGGCCACATTTTGTGATCCAATTTTACAGGTTTTGGCCAATTTCGCAAATTTCTGCAAAGTAGTGAAGCTTGATGGTCAACAGATCCCTAAGACCGTTTTCGATATTTAGGCTTGATTATACAAATAGATGAGATTTATGAAGATGTTATATATAGGATTCGAGCAGGGTGGCTTAAGTGGAAAAGCATTGGTGGTGTTTTGTGTGACAAATGTGTATCTTTGAAGTTAAAGGAAAATTTTAATTGGACTGCTGTTAGATCAGCAATGATATATGGAGCCGAGTGTTGGGCAATAAAGAAATAACATGTCCAAAAAATGAGTATAGCAGAGATGAGGATGTTAGGATGAATGTGTGGTAAAAACTAGGAAGGATAGAATTAGAAACGAGCATATACGAGACATGGTAAAGGTAGCTCCTATCTAAGATAAATTTAGAGAGAATCGTCTCAAGTGGTTTGGACATGTCACACGTTGACCTAATAGCGGAGAGAAAATATATGATAGCTTATGGCCTTATAGAAGATATTGCGCTAAACCGAGCAGAATGGAATACCAGGATTAATGTAGCCGGACCCAACTATTTGGTAAAGACTATGGGCTATATAGTCTACCGTTTACGACCCTACTAGTAATGTTTTGTCCCCATTTTGTGGGCTATATAGTCTATCGTTTACGACCGTTTTTCGTGAAATTGTGTATTTCACTGTTTTAGTCTATTTTGGGGACTATATTACACAAATTTTCGCCGAATTCGTGAAATTCCATATTTTAAAGCTTTGGATCCATTTTGTGGGTTTTCGGCTGATTTCATGCAATTCTGTCTCTCTTTGTCGTGGCCTCATTTTGTGGAATATAGTTCGTAATTTTAGACCATTTTTGTGATACCTTTATTTTACTATTTTGGTAGTACACAATTTTCAAAAAACACAATTTTGTGAAGTTCTGTATTTCACTATTTCGGCCTCTGTTTTGTGGACTGTAGTCTGCACTTTTCGGCCGATGTTGCGAAATTCTGTATTTCACTATTTTTTGCCATATTTTCAAAAAATTCTGTATTGTCCCCGCGTTTTTGTTGTTTTCGCAAAATTACTTATTTCACTGTTTTAGGCACATTTTGTGTTAATTACTCGTGTATTTCACTGTTTTGGCTACATTTTTTCACTTTTTTGTCAATTTTACGAAATTTTGTATTTCCATATTTTGGCCCCATTTTGTGGATTTATTGACCATTGTTTTTAGCCGCTTTCGTGAAATTTTTTATCACTGCTTTGGCCACTTTTTGTGGGCAATCCATGATATTCTGTTGTTTTGGAGAAATTTTGTATTTGAATATTTGGGTCACATTTTGTAGGCCATATTTCATAGTTATCGGCCAAATACACGAAATTCTGTATTTAAATGTTTTAGCTTCATTTTGTGCACTATAGTCCATAGTTTTCGGCCAATTTCCCGAAATTGCATATTTCATATTTTTGGCCCATTTTGTGGACTAGTCAACTGTTTCCGGCGAATGTCGTGAAATTTTCTATTTTGTCTATTGACCATAATTTGTGAAATTCTGTGTAGTCCACGTTTTCAGCCGTTTCCGCGATATTTCTTATTTCATTGTTTTAGCGACATTTTGTGGGCTTATAATCCATACATTTCGGCCAAATTCGCGATTTTTTGTTTTCTTTTTTTGGACACATTTTGCAGGCTAGCCCATAGTTTTTGGCCATTTTTGTGGAACTATGTATTTTTCCTATATTTTGTGGGCCATAGTCTACAGTTTTTTGACCAATTTTTGCGAAATTTTATTTTTCAATGTTTTGGCCCCATTTTGTGGGCTATAGCCCTAAGTTTTGGGCTGTTTTCGTGAAATTCTGTCACTTTTTTTGCCATATTTTGTGGGCTTGTAGTGTATGGTTTGTAGTTGTTTTCGAGAAATTCCGTATTTTAATATTTTGGTTATATTTTGTGGGTTGTATTACACAGTTTTTGCTAAATTCACAAAATTTTGTGTATTGGCTCCATTTTGTGGGTTGTAGTACACATTTTCGGCCAATTTCGCTTACTTCAGTCGTTGCCTCATTGTGTACTATAGTCCACAATTTTAGGCCGTTTTCGCGTTATATGTTTTTAACAGTTTTGGTAGTACACAGTTTTCGAAAAAAAACAATATCGTGAAGTTTGTATTTCACTATTCTGGCCCCCATTTTTTGGTATGTAGTCCATAGTTTTCGGTCAATATCGTGAAATTCTCTCTCTCACTATTTTTGGCCCTATTTTCACGAAATTCCATATAATCCAGGGTTTTCACCAACTTGCCATTTAGAAATTAACAGAGGTGCTATTTGGTCCTATTTTAAAAACTTTGGGTGCGATATTCGAAAAACTTTGGGTGTTATTTTGTTTTTAACCCTTCAAGTTTTTGTCCCCATTTTGCGGGCTAGCTCTATACTATTTTTTGTGAAATTCTGTATTTCAATATTTTGGCCATATATAGTGGACTATAGACGACTTTACTGGATGATACTCATATATTGCTCATTTTGTCTTTCATTTACTGGAACTTGCGTTCGTATTTCACCTACTCTAGGAAATGCATTATTGTTTTTTCCACTGTACCATATTGAATGGTAGTCCATGGCTTTACTGCATTCAATCTGAATCTCGCAAGGTTTCTGGCTTTTCTTTGTATTTGTTTTTTTAAAATGTTCTCTGGCTTTCTTGACATTGAACGGTCCAATCCGTTTCTTCATCCTCGTTTTCTTGATAATAGTACTTCTCCATTCTTAATTTATTGTTCTTTTGTCAGGTTTTTGTTAATGTTGATAAAACAAGAGAAACAGGAAAAGCTGCTGAAAACCAGAAAAGAAAACGTCGAGACGAAAAGAAACGTATGCCTCATACTTTCATTATCTTATTTGCATTTTTTCAATCTCCTTCAACCCACCCTATTTCTGCTGAAACCTCATTTACATCTACTTGCAGGAACACGTGAGAAACAGAGAAAAGAAAGGAAAAAAGCAAAAGAGGGAATGGCTTAGAGACATGCATTATGTAAAATCCAGAAAGTAGAAAGGCAGATAGATTGCTATTGATGTTTACATAATCAGCTGCTTTTCATTCTGAAGAAATAAGAGTTGATAGAGGTTGAGGAAGTGACATTTCGGTACAATATTTCTTCCAAAGTTGAGGGACCTTCTATCCAATTGCAGCCGTTTGATAGATAAAAGATAAGAGAGAAGCATCCTAAGCATCCCTATTGTTCATTTGATGTATGGACGTAAAATTTTGATTTTGTTATAGACTGAATGTGATTGTAATTGTATGTAGGTCGGTAATGTTTACTTTTTGTTAGATAATGGGACTTTCTTATATATGTTATTTAAGTTTGCTTACGTGTACCTGGTTGGTTAGAGCATCCACAGTCGTCAATGTGTAAAATATGCATATATGGATAAATGCATATAGCATTTGGCTATTGTGCGCAGTTGTAGATTGCCATTTCGGTACAATACTTCTTCCAAAGTTGAGGGACCTTCTATCCAATTGCCACCGTTTGATAGATCAAAGATAAGAGAGAAGCATCCTAAGCATCCTTCTTCCCGTAGGCGAGCCATAGTGCAATGCAATGCATTCTAATTTGGTCTACTTCCTGTTCCTGATAGTATGTCATGGTTGGGTTCAAAGCCGTGACGAACTTAAAGATATACCGCAGTATACATATAGCATCGTATTTCATCGGACCGCAGCGCGTACGACCTGTTCGTGTCCACTAGCATATACCTGGATCCCATTTAACAGCCGTGACGAACTTAAAGATATTCCGCAGTGTACTTATAGCATCGTATTTCACCGGACCGCAGCTCGTACGACCCGTTCGTGTCCACTAGCATATACCTGGATCCTATTCAACAGTCGTGACGAACTTAAAGATATACCGCAGTGTACCTATAGCATCGTATTTCACCGGACCGCAGCCCGTACGACCCGTTCGTGTCCACTAGCATTTACCTGGATCCCATTCAGTCCTTACCACGGTACCTCAGGAATCAACAGTGCAGGATACACACCGCAGCGCGTATCCTTACTGACAGGAGAGTACGTCACTTGATTACTTATCGTTAGAAACTAATATCTAGATGGTTCTTACTTCTATCTAGACGTGTTATGAGAGTGGTCACAGCTTAATCCACGGTATAGGTTACACCTAGACTCAGTGGTTCCCCTTATCGGAACCCTAGTCCTTGTCTGCCAGCCGGTGGCTCTGGCGATGCAGCCTCCCTGCTCGCCACTTCCCATGTCTTAATCAGCATGGATAAAACAACTGAGTATGGGGGCATGCAACCACCCCCCCAACTCTCCAATCATCACTCGAGAGCAAAATGGAAGATCATGCATATGCAAAATATCACTCATGAAGGGTAGCTGGATCTGTCCAGCGCTAGAAAAATCGCATTAATTCTTGCGTAACTCAGAATTTCGATTCCCTAGGCTCGTTGGAAAGCTTAGGGTCTCTACTACCAATCCCTTGTGCAACGCTTGGGCAAATTCCGAACACATGTATCCAGAAAATCAAAAATGCACAAGCTGCGCAATCAGCCCAAGTATTGAACGCAGTGCATGCTAAATTCCATATAAAATCAACCCCTTATCGAAAGCTCAAGAAATTTTAGAATCTATAGCTAGATACCCATCACTACCATGTGTCCAAAAATGTCACTAAAACTCTTAATATGCATGGAGCTATGGCTCCCTAACCAAAGATACACAATCCCCTCTGTTTTTCAGACAACCTTTTACTCGTATTTAGGAATTATTTCGGAAACCTTATCAAACGTCGTCTAAAAATTCTAAGATTCGGGAATCTACAAGTTGACTCCTACCACAACTTGCTCACAAAATTTCAAGGTGATATAATAAGCACCCGCGAAGTTATGCACCTAAGAAACTGCGCCTACCTGCAGAAATCTGTAGTCCAGACCCTCTGGACCAGCGGAGTTGAGGAATTTTTTTGAGGTAGCAAACCATTTCAGAAAAGGGTGAAATTTGGTATTTTAGTAGTAGACATATACTTGGGTTCCCACAAAAAATTTCAGCCAAAGATACTTAGTCAATAATTAACTATGATTTTTCGAATCTATGACAAAAATTCTTAAGTTGCACTTTCTGCAGATGGCTTGCTGTCCGAAAATGTGGAGCTTGTTTGGGCCACTAAGTGTCGTCTAAATATTACAAAAAAATCATGTAGATCCTAGATACATGTAAAAACACTCCCCCAAAGTTTGGGCTCAAGACTCTTAGCCATTCATGAAATAAAAATTCTCTAACTAAGCTTCAAGAACATGGTTTTTAAACGATCCTTGAAGAGAAAATATTTTATCATAGAACTACCTTCTTTTCTTAGCATGCTCCTCATTCATATATGATCAAACAATTTTTCTCCTTTTTTTTCCCTTGGTTATTCTTACATGCAAAAAAAATCATACATGAATAAAAACTAGATTTTTATGAGTTAGAGAAATCACCCACTTTTGTATGAAGATCTAAATAGCTTTCCTCCTTGCTTCTTGTGGGACCTTTGGCACTCTCAACCCTTCACTACTACTCCTCCTTTCTCCACCTTCTCTAAATTTTTCTCCTTTCTTCCTTCTTCCCCTTTCCCCCCCCTTTTTTTTTGAAGAGAGGTAAAACAAGAATGTATCCCTTAAAAGAAGATGAGGGGAAGGGGTTTTATAGGAATGGAGTTAGGGTTTCTTGGGAATGGTGGAGGCCGGCCATAGTGTAGGGTGGGGATGTGAGGGGAGTGGGTGAGTGGAGGTGGATGGTGAGATCTTGTGCCAACACATGAATCCTAGAAGCTTCAAGTTGGGTCCTTTAGCTTCATCAAGAAGATTCCTTCATGGAATTCCCACCCTTGGATCTCATCAAGATGGAGCTTTAGGGTTTGATGAGGTTAAGGTTTAGACCTTACCCTAAGTCATCTCAACCCTAAGTCTCCCATCCTAACCCTAACCCCTTAACAAAAATAAGCATGGCTATTTACCTTAATAGTTATGTACTAATTTCCATGATATAAATCTAATGGAAATAAAATATATTCACAGGAAATATTTTATTAATTCTTTGGGATATTACATCACTCCCTCCTTAGAGTAGTTCTGTCCTCAGAACTATACCTAGTCGGAAGAGAAGAAACATCATTCTTCAAAGAGTTCAGGAAAAGAAGCTTTCATGCAGCTCTCTGGTTCCCAAGTGGCTTCCTCCACAAACTGATTTCTCCAGAGAACCTTCACCATTGGAATGGTCTTGTTCCTCAACACCTTTTCCCGATGGTCTAGAATTTTGACTGGTTGTTCCTTGTATGAGAGGTTCACTTACAAACCCTCAGGAATCTCAGGTAGTTGATGACTGGGATCTGGTATGTACCTCCTTAACATCGAGACGTGGAATACATCATGTACTCGGGATAATTCTGTCGGTAGCTCCAATTTGTAGGCCATCTTTCCGATCCTCCTCAGAATCTTATATGGCCCGATATATCTTGGTGCTAATTTTCCACCCTTCCCAAATCTGAGCACACCCTTTGTTGGCGAGACCTTGAGAAATACTTGGTCACCTTCCTCGAATTCCAGTTTTCTTCAGTGATTGTCAGCGTAACTCTTCTGTCTGCTCTGTGCTGTTTGTAACCGTTTCTGGATAAGCTCGATCTTCTCAGTGGTTTGTTGTACGATCTCTGGTCCAAATATCTGGCGTTCCCCCACTTCGTACCAGCATACGGGGGTTCTACACCTCCTTCCGTACAATCCTTCAAATGGAGCCATGCAAATACTTGCCTGATAACTATTATTATAGGCAAATTCTACTAAGGGTAGATGTTTCTCCCAGCTTCCACCGAAATCCATAATGCAGGCTCTCAACATATCTTCAAGAATTCGATTGACTCTTTCCGTTTGTCCATCCGTCTGGGGGTGGAAGGCTGTGCTGAAATCTGTCCTGGTTCCCAAGGCTGACTGCAGACTCTGCCAAAAACGGGATGTAAACCTTGCATCCCTATCAGAAACTATAGATGCTGGCACTCCATGTAGCTTTACTATGTTCTCAACGTAAACTTCTGCTAATTTCTCGAGTGACCAGGTCGTCTTCACGGGTAGAAAATGTCCGGACTTCGTTAGCCGATCCACTGTTAGTGTTAGTGCCCTAGAGACAATGTGATTGTGCTTCTAGGAAATACTTTTGTTAATTAATGATTGTGTTCTATTGATTATTATATGTTAATTTATTATGTCTTAATTTACTGCGATAAAAATGTTAGAGTAATAAATGTCCTTGGAATATATAATACGTATTCTATATCTTTAAGTATGTGACTTAAAAATGAGATTATATGAATAGTGTTTATATTCCTAAATATCCCTAATCAAGCATTGTCATTATGGGACAATAATAATGCATAAAGATTAGTATGTTTGTTGACTGATGACCACATCTCATTGGTCATAGGTATAGTGATACTAAAGTCAAGAACATAGGTGCATGTAAGATTCTACATGGCACTGGATAGACCCACAGTGAGATTCTTCATGTTTAAATAAAGTCATAAGAAAGACTCACAGTGATAATGGTGTAATGATCCTCTGACTTGAGATCATTATATTTCTATACGAGGATTAATATACTTTGACTACATTAAAAGTTACCTTTGACCGGGTGATGATAAAAGTGGACATCGGGTATATTATGAGTCGTATGAGAAATATGAATGATAGATAAAGGATTTAACCCTCCTATAATTAGGAGAGATATTATTGGCCTCTTGATTGAGTGAGACTATGAAATGCATGGCCATGCTCAAATAATGATTTGTTTTAATAGTCTACTCATTGATCAAGGAAACCCGGATTAAATGTTGAAGAGGATGACTGAGAACATGCCTCGAGTTTAATCTATAATATTTGGTTAAAGGGATTATATTACACGGAAACATTAATCATGAAAGGTTTTATTGGATCACCAATTATTATTATTACTTGGGTAGCAATGATGTATTACTAGATGCCGCTCATTGTTTATAATTTTATTATTGGATATTAAAATTATTTCCAACGTAATAATAACCTAAAGGGTCACACACAAGAACGCTTGAAGGAGATTTGATTTAAATTATGAATTTAAATTAAATAGTAATTCGGATTTATTTATGATATTAATTAAGTGGGACTTAATTAATTAATTAAATATAATTTCAAATTTACTAATGATTAGAATTAGAATTATAATTAAATGATTCGGAATTATTTAATTATTCCGAATTATTTATTTAATTAAGAATTCTAATTTTAATAAAAGCCCAATAGGATTGGGCTTTAGAAAAACAGATTTGTCTCTCTATATAAAGATCTTAAACTCTCAAATTAGGGCTCAAGGCTTAGAGAAAAACCCTAGCCGTTTGAGAGAAGAAGATGGAGATAGAGAGAATTTGGTTTTCGGATGCTAGTACATCGCTCCTTCAAAGACCAAGTGTTCGTGTGGATACCGATAGAGCGTAGATCGCGTGAGCGGGATGCGTGGTGATTCAAGAAGCTTGGACCTCCATTAGTCATCCTTTTCTCAACTGTTAAAGCTTCGTTTTAAGGTAAACGTTCATAACTACGAATTAAACGTCTTGTTTTGCATGGATCCTGCGATTGGGTTTCGATTTTATTGTTTTAATCTGCTGCATTTATGCCCCGAAAACCCATCATCCACGACGACCCAAATTGAGTCGTTCCCCTTGGAGCTCCTGGGCAGACCTGTGATGAAGTCCATACTAATGTTTTCCCACTTCCACTCCGGAATGGGCAAGGGTTGTAACAGTCCCCCGGGCTTCTGGTTTTCGGCTTTGATTTGCTGGCAAGTTAAGCACCTGGACACCAATTCTGCTATGTCCCGTTTCATCCCAGACCACCAATAATACTGCTTCGCGTCCTGATACATTTTAGTGCTTCCAGGGTGCACTGCAAGTAGGGTGGAGTGAGCCTCCTTCATGATTTGTTCTCTTACCTCCTTGTCCTTCGGTACACACAGTCTACTGTCATACCAAAGCGATCCTTCCTTTATATTGAATTCCGAAAGTTTCCCCTCATTCACCTGCTTCTTCAGTGCCTCAATTTCTGCATCGGCTGTCTGAGCCTTCTTCACATGCTCGTTCAAACTTGGTTGTAAAACTAACTGTGCCAAAATCGTACTTAAGCCTTGAGTAATCACTTCGATGCCTGCTTGTCTGATTTCATTTTCTAGCTCTTTTGTTGTTGCAGTAAGTGTGGCAATGCTCCTCTTTCGACCGGTGAAATACGATGCTATAGGTATACTGCGGAAAATATTTTACCATGGAACTATCTTCTTTTCTTAGCATGCTCCTCATTCATATATGATCAAACATTTTTTCTCCTTTTTTTTCCCTTGGTTATTCTTACATGCAAAAAAAATCATACATGAATAAAAACTAGATTTTTATGAGTTAGAGAAATCACCCACTTTTGTATGAAGATCTAAGTAGCTTTCCTCCTTGCTTCTTGTGGGGCCTTTGGCACTCTCAACCCTTCACTACTACTCCTTTCTCCACCTTCTCTAAATTTTTCTCCTTTCTTCCTTCTTCCCCTTTTCTCCCCTTTTTTTTTGAAGAGAGGTAAAACAAGAATGTATCCCTTAAGAGAAGATGAGGGGAAGGGGTTTTATAGGAATGGAGTTAGGGTTTCTTGGGAATGGTGGAGGCCGGCCATAGTGTAGGGTGGGGATGTGAGGGGAGAGGGTGAGTGGAGGTGGATGGTGAGATCTTGTGCCAACACATGAATCCTAGAAGCTTCAAGTTGGGTCCTTTAGCTTCATCAAGAAGATTCCTTCATGTGGAATTCCCACCCTTGGATCTCATCAGGATGGAGCTTTAGGGTTTGATGAGGTTAAGGTTTAGGCCTTACCCTAAGTCATCCCAACCCTAAGTCTCCCATCCTAACCCTAACCCCTAAACAAAAATAAGCATGGCTATTTACCTTAATAGTTATGTACTAATTTCCATGATATAAATCTAATGAAAATAAAATATATTCACAGGAAATATTTTATTAATTCTTTGGGATATTACACGAATCCCTAAACTTAGAGGCAACAGCTTGATTTGGAAAGTATGTAGTATGGGATGCATACATTTCCAAAGTCTCGCTTGCATTAGACTAAGTACATTTGACTTGCGCATTAGATACTAGAGTATATCATATACGGACGTACTTGATGCAACCCCACCTCCCCTTCCCTTTTAGCACTCTTTTTCGGCATTCATGTTTGATTTTATTTGGTTTGAAAATCGCTGCTTTTATCAGCATTACGTCAGTAGAATTACTGACGTGCCCACTCTTTTAGGTACTAGATGCCGACCATGAAGTCCACGAAGGCTCAAGCCTGGTGATGCATCCAAGTGACAGTTCCAAGTGTTCCTTACTTACTCCTGATTATATTCCTTTTGTAAAACATGGGTTGTAATTTTTCTGAACCAAGTCTATTGTAACACTTAAACTTGTATATCATGGAATAAAATTCGTTTAATTTTTCCTGCTTTTTCCTGCATTGTGACATGTTTGAAGGGAGAATTCTGGATTATGTCACGAATCATCAGTATAGAGATTCGGGGCGTTACATTGGCTTTCTATTCTCGATTTTAATAACAGGACTGTTTGTACATAGAATATCACTCCTTTCACCTAAAAACGCCGACTTCAAATTGCTGAAATATTGAAAGGAAAGGATTGCTTCAGGACCAACTCAAACCAACCATATATGCAAAATATTACAAAATATTTCAGCCAAAAGAATCATTGTAATGTTACCCAAAAAAATAAAAATCAACCAGAATCTGAAAATACTATATTCTTAAATAATTGGTCATCATGTCAAGTTACATCATACATGTGATAATTTTGCAGTGAAATTGGAAAAAGATAGAAATAGAGAAAACTATAGTTAAAAACCCAGTTTCTTTAACTCATCCTTTCAGAATCCTCATCTTGCCGTGGTTTCAAATGCACCCTCATTGTCTTAAAAACCATCCCAATCTATCACCATCTCCATCATTTACTTTTTCCACTAAAACTGGGCAACAACTAAAACAACAATCCATAAACGAGATGACAAAATTTCACAACCATTTTCAAGCTAATGTCAACTGAACCCTTTCCAAATCATTATCCTCCTTTCAGAGTCCTCTTATAATTTAATCTACTCTGTGGTTTCAAACACACCCTCATTATCTAACAACACTCGCAATCTATTTCCACCTTCACATGTACTCTTCCCAAAGAAATGGGGTCAACTAAGGATTCACCCAGTCCACAAACAAGACAGTAAAATTTTCCTACCAATCTTCGACCCAATCTCAACCCTTTCTTACTTGTTAACCAAGAATGCAAATGCATCCCATATGACTTTTAGCTTGGTTTATGGCTCATAGCTGAAATACAAGTTACTATTACTTACTAACGATCCAATCCGAAATCCAGCAATGTACAAAAGGACCAAACTTTTCTAATGTATTTTCAAGAACTCCATAAACTCAACCATTTTCTTTCCTTTTCTAATTTCACTACTCCATGAATTCACTACTTGATTCTAAAATTTTGGGCTATTTAGCTACAAACACAATTCAGAAAATAACAGTACCATCCTCATACAAACCCTAACTAAATTCAACAGGAACTGTCCAATTCTTCAAAAAGATCGAATTTTGCAACAAACCCAACATCAGAAATGAGACTCTAATCCTCGAACAACAAAAGGGTCATCAAACTACTGAATTTCAACATAACCCATTTAAGAAAACTCATATGAACCTAAAAGAATCCCGAAATTCCCCCAGAAATTAAATGGGTTTGTACAATGCGCTAAGTATGAGGAATACATATGTAGTACGAACGAAGAAATGGAGGAATTGGAGGAAGCTTACAACGATGAATGGATTGAAGGAGAAAGCGACGCCATTGCTCTTTCTCTCTTCTTTCACTGTGTGAGCTCTTCTTCTTCTTCTTCTTCCCCTCTTATCTTTTTTCTTGTTTTATTTATCCAAATATTATTTGAACCCCAAATGGACTGGGCCGGGCCAGGCCGGCTTGTCTGGGCCTAAATGGGATATTTGGGTGTTTGTACTAATTCGTCTATATAATAAATCACAGGATAAATTGGAATTTTTTTACCAAACTATCCCACTTTTTGTAAGTAAGTACGAAACTATCCCTGTTTAAAAATTTAATACCAAAACATCTCTGTCGCTAACTAAGTTAGCGCGCATAGTATTTTCTTTGCGCTAACTCAATTAGTGTGCTGCAGGGAATACAACTTTCTCCTCTTGTTTGGGTATGGCAAAAAACTCACCCAATATAGACACGCTAACCCTATTAGCACGCCTCTTTATACCAAGGCCGTTATCTCGGTTAGCGTGTGTCGATTATTAGTCTGTTTGTGAAGATAGGCATACACGTTAACTCAGTTAACGGCCTTGGTAAAACAAGGCACGTTAACTGAGTTAACGTGTGTGAGTATCTCCAATTTCCAAAAAGTTTCAACTTTCTGGAAACTTAAAATCTTCATAGTCGTTAACTCAATTAACGGCCTTGATAAGAATAGGCACGTTAACTGAGTTAACGTGTGTGAGTATCTCCAATTTCTAAAAAGTTTCAACTTTCTGGAAACTTGAAATCTTCACAGTCATTAACTCAGTAAATGGCCTTGGTAATAATAGGCACGCTAACTGAGTTAACGCGTCTATACTTAGTGATTTTTTACCCACACCCCTCTTTGAGGTAGTGCCCCATACTATCCCATCTACGAACGCTAACCCCGTTAGCGCGAGTGGTTTAAACACGCCCGCTAACGGAGTTAGTGTGTCTATATTAGGTGAGTTTTTTCGCACACCCAAACTAGAGGGGAAAGGTTGTATCCCCTGCAGCACGCTAACTGAGTTAACGTGAAGAAAATTACTAGGCACACTAACTCAGTTAGCGATAGAGATGTTTTGGTATTAAATTTTCAAACATGAATAGTTTCGTACATACTTACAAAAAGTGGGATAGTTTGGTAAAAAATTCGGATAAATTGTAGGGCCAAATCTATTACTCATGAAGAACTAATAGTGTACCATCTAAGATAGTAAAAAGAAATGTAGTAGATTTGGTAGTAGGTGTAACATTAGCCTTGAAAAAAAAACTATCAAGTTGCTCTCCTTCAATTGAAACAAAATCATCATTCACCCTCTCAATATTTTTCCTCCCAAAGTTTTCTCCCCAAAACTAAATTTTTACCACCCAAAACAAAAATTTTCTTCACATTATTATTATCTCTTTCTCATCTCTCCACTTTTGTAGATCTCTCTCTCTCTCTCTACCTAGAAATTTAGATTTTCATATTTCATGTTTGTAAATTTCCGATTTTTTCAAACTTTTTATGCTTTTTCTATTGCTCATGTATAAAATTTCACTGATTTTTCTGATTGATTTCAAATGCAATGAAAAGATTTAAATGGATATTCACTTGGGTAGATTTCAATCTCCAAAGTTAAAAGTAGGAAATATCTCCTCAAAAGTTAAATTTCATCATCACCATCAAAGTTCTAAGAAGTTGGATTTTACATCCCATTTATAATTATTCAAACATGAACTTTTATTTACAACTAATTGTTGTCATACTATTCAAACTTGAGCTACATAAACTCTATGATGGAAGTTTCAGATTCATACATCCGAAATGCTGGAAAGTAATTATATCTAGTATTATGCATGAACATTATTATAATGTACATCTCAGAAAATATAGTAACATCTGATAGTAGAATACACTGAGAACACTAAAGTTAATCGTCAAATATTTTTCATCTTTGATATACATAGCAAGTTCTTCATCAGAACTAAGCAACAACATCTGTCTGGCTTCTCATTGCTTCCTGCAATGGATGGATAATATCACTATATATATGGCCATGTAAGTTTCTTTTATTTGTATGACATCTATAATTCTTTACTATTAAATCAATTAATTCTTTTTTTATATTCCTGACATTGTAATACTTACTTTCATATGTTGCATCGTTCCGAATACGTGCTATCAACCCTCTTAATGGAGTTTCTGTTTTCTATAGTAAGGTTGATCGATTGATTTAATCATTTGCAAACTGTTCATTCAAGGACATTGACTTAGGTCCAAGCTCAGCTTAAAATAGCCAGGTACATGGATAACGAGTAGGTCAAAGTTCAGCATATAAATGCGTGATACATTAGTCAATAGAAGAACACAATAATTAGATTGGCAGTCTTCTTAGCATGAAACACAATTTTAACTCCAAGTGTTTGCCATGGTATTTGCAAATGTATATAAGAAAATAGATAAAGACCTACTTTTATTATAGTTACATTTCTGTGTTTTTTTTGCTTGTACAAACATGTATAACAGGAAGAACTGATACTGCACAATCCCATAGAACTTTGAAATACTTCAGCTCATATCCAACAAGATGGTGTTTTTGTAGCTGTCATATAATCTATTGCAATGTACTTCTTTTTCTATGCTCTCAGCAATAACCGTCAACTTTCATGTGATTAAGAGCAGAGAAGTTCTACATTTGAACATGTTCAACAAATTCCCCCTCCGAAGAACATGCTGAACAAAGCCTTGTAAATTCAATTACAAATAGATACACATATCCTACACATGCTATTCACTGTCACTTCTTCGTCGGCTCTTATGGTGTCGACTGTGCTTGCTTTTCTTCTTCTCCTTTGTCTTCTTTCGTTCAGATCTACCCTCCTTTGATATCCTCTTCTTCGGTGTGGAACGATGCTTCTTTTTTGAGCTATCAGCATAATGTTCTTCTTCAGATGACGACTCGTGTGATGATTTTATAAAAGATGGCTTAGGGGGTCCAACAGCACGGTGCTCCCACTCTTCTTTCTCTCTCGAGTCAGGACCAGCTCGCTGCTCGTTTCCATCATGATTGACCGGCGTGGACAAAGGATAAGGGTCAGGTTCATCCATTCTGGAGCCGATGGCACCTCTTCCTCTCTTAGCCCTGAAACGAATAAAAGTTTATTTTTCAGTAACAACTTACTTTTGAGAGTTACTGCAACAATTGAACACAATAAGTATTTACAAGTATATGATGTATTTCTTGGGAAAATTGTATGACCAACAGTCAAATACTGTAAACAAGTATATTGGTTTATCATTTATCACCACAAAATTGAGAATACCACAAACTGACGGAGTAGACAAATTTTCACTAAAACAGCAGTTCAGTCCATTGTGCACTTTAGATGAAAATCCCAATGTTAGGGAAAGGGAATGCAATTGCTGAACATGCACAGACTGATACCGAGCTGATTCTGGTGCTAGTGTATAGAGTTGCTGAACATGCACAGACTGATACCGAGCTGATACTGGTGTATAGTGTATAGAGTTGCTGTTTGATTCTTTTCTTATTAGGGTTTTGGGCTTGAACAAGTGTAATGGGCTTAAGGAAATGTCCGGCCCAATAGAAGTTAGTTATTTCTGTTATGTTGGAGTATTAGGGATTTATGTGCATTGTATGTAAATCAATAAGCCTAGGCTGTAATGGAACTTTGTCATGTTCTAGTTTGTAAGTTGTTACAGAACTATTCAAGAATTCAATCAAATTTCCCAATTCTCTTCCCCAAATTGAGTTTCCTCAAACCCTAGTCTCCATCAATGGCCAAGAATGAGCACTCTAAAACCACGGGCGCTCACAACGTGGTATCAGAGCTAGCCATCGATGACGGCGATGATCATGATGTAGGAAGCATGTCGATGGTTGAAGCAGAGGTGAAAGAGATGAAGAACCAAGATTGCAGTGGTTCAAACGCAACTCGGGTTTGCAGTTGATCAACTCAAGGAGATGGCCCTCAATCGTCACCCCCAATCAGCGCCAATTCCTACTGCAATTCCTATTTCCAATCCACCAAAAGAGGTAGTTCCTGATTCTTCAAACCCTAAATTTCCTTTTGGTAAACGAGTAATTTTCCCATAACTCCTTTATTCAGCGAGGGGATCCAACTGAGTGGATATGCAGTGGATATGCAGTGCATGCAGAGAAGTTATTGGAGTTTCATGAAATAGAATAAGCATAAACTTAGATTTGCTTCATTGAATCGCAAAGGGAAAGCTGCAGTGGTATAAAAGACACATTAGACCATCCAAAGTCGTTTGCTATTTATCCATTTTATGCATATTTTAGCAAACGAACCGCTGCAGTCGTATGCTATTTATGCATATTTTGACCATTTCGCAACAGTAGACTGCTATATATGAGAGCGGAAATGAGAAAATGCATATTATACAGGACGGATCATGAAGATCCGTCCCACGAAATAAAATAAAATTAATTGGTCGGACGGAACTTGAAAGTCCGTCCGATGTTTTTTTGAATTTTCGAAGAAAAAAATTCCACAAAAATAGCTAAATCCCCTTGGACGGATCATGAAGATCCGTCTGTGGAGGGGCCCCCTACAGTTTTTAATTATTAAAAAATGTTTTTAATTATTAAAAAATCACAAAAATTATTTTAAAATCGTGGGACGGATCTCGAAGATCCGTCCGATCATAATTTTTTTTGTTTGCTATATTATAGCATTTTACCACTACAGCAAACTCGTTTTGCGATATGTATAATATGTATTTATGCATATTTTAGCAAAGCACGACTGTGGATGCTCTTAAGAACAAGAGGCATCCAATAACTTGGCAAAAGTTCTTAGAGGAGTTGATTACTGGGTTTGGTTCAACTGAGTTGAGTGAGTTCCAAGATTATGAGGGAGTGTTGTTGAAATTGAGCCAAAAAAGTGATCTAGAAGGATGTGCAGGAGTTCGATAAGTTGTCTAATTATTATTATTATTTTGTGTGATCATAAAAGGTGGGTCAGCATTTTTCCCTGCGTTCCATTAATAAGACACTTAACGAAACAAATAACCAAAAGATAGTATGATGTTCATGTATCTCAACATGGGTCATGAGACTCATTCTCTGCCCACAAAAGAGAACCCTTCCATGTACAATGGAATTCTCCGCCCCAAAACAAAAATGACCTACATAAAAATATATACAACAGAAAAAACAGTGCAAGACTGCTCCGCAACCTCCAAAAAGACCACATACACCAATATGTGGCCAGTAATTCTCCACCTGCCAATCACTCGCCCTCGGGGTCCCCACCCTATCCTGAGTGTCTGCCACGTAAGTAGAAGTGGTGACGTCTAAATACATCACCTTCATTTTCTGACGTATCCGTACCTACCGTTTGTGACTAGAACACCATATTAGTATTAATCAAGTATGATAAATGTTGATGCAAGAGATGTTTGTGTTGGCCTAAAATTTCTATTGTTCATTTCTAACCAAATAGCCCAACAGATGGCAGCTACTCCAATTCCCCAAATGTCCATGTTACTTCTGCAAACATCGACACCCCTCCATGTTCCCCAAATGGTATGAACCGAATCCGGTAAAGGAGCAGATACATATAATTTGCGCAATAGTTCCTCCCACAGTGATACCGCAAATTGATAGGTCATGAATAGGCGATCCACCGTATTCGTGTCATGATTGCACATGATACAGTCTCCTAACCAAATTGTTCCTAGTTCGGATGACATTTCTACTTGCTAGCCAATTGAAGGCGCGAACCTTCAATGGCACCTTAACTTTCCATACTAGATCGTACACCCAGACCCCCCCCCCCCCCATCATTGAGTAAATCATAAGTTGATTTTACAAAAAACTTTCCGTCATTCTCCAGTCCCCAGGCAAACGTATCTTGATGGTCTCCTTCGCTAGGTTTCCAATCCTGTTCTGAATAAGTTCCCTTCTTTGTCTTCTCGCCTTAAGCTGTCTAATTTTGTTGAAGATTTGACTGAGAAGCATTATCACAACACATTCCTTACTGGATTGAGAGATGAATTAGGTGAGATGTTAAGGCTCGGAAGCCCAAAAATGTTAATGAAGCTATTGGTTGTTGCGGTGTAGTAAAAAAGTTCTATAAGATTCCACTCATACCTAAGGGTTCTTCCATTTGCACTTTCAACTCCAATTTCAAGAACCAATAGTCTCCTCAGTCACCCTCCACTGTGCCTAAACAACTATTACTCCATGAAATCAGAGATAGGAAAGCAAAAGATCTATGCTTCAATTGTGAGGAAAAATATGTGCTCAGGCACAGACGTAAGTCACAGAATTTCTTCTTGAACATGTTTGAGGAAGGGGAGGAGCACTTGGAAGAGGCTACAAGAATGAGTATGGAGAGAGTCCTCTTAGGGATTTCTTGTCATGCTCTCACAGGGTCTTCAAGTTCCACTCAAAACCTTAAAAGGGTCTTCAAGTTCCACTCAAAACCTTAAAAGGGAGAATCAAAGGTAGGGAGATGTATTTTGATAGATCCATGCTCCACTTATAATTATATTGACCCTCAAACTGCCGTCAAAGCTGGTTTTCATATCTTGTCTGAGCGTGAGTTCAAAAAGATTGCAGTTAATAGGAAGTTATAAATAGTGAAGGGAAAGTAGAGAGTGTTCCTTTCACAGTTCCGGGAGTGAATCTATCGGCTCAATTGCTCATTTTACCCTTAGGACCTTCTCAGATGGTATTGGGGGCTCAATGACTGACTGCAAAGAATCACTATGGATTTCAGTTGCTTAACCATGGAGTTCAAAATAGCATGTGTTAAGAAGATTCTACATGGTATAAATGATGGAAAGTTACAAACAATAAATGCAGAGGAGCTTCCTAGAGCATTGAACACTCTTGTCAAGCATTTATGTTACACTTGCAATCTATGAAGCACAGATACTCGTACGAGGTGGGGGTACGACACGACACGAATATGGGGATACGTGATTTACAAAAAAAAATGGGATACGGGTGCATTGGTGGGTACATTAAATGTAAATTATCTTATATTATATCTATAAATAAAAAATTATTTATCTTGTTAAAAATGCAAAATTGAAACAGATTCATAGAACTATAAGAATACATAACAATTATGAACATTTTGGAGGGAAAAAATGATAATATAACTATTGATTCTTTGGGCATACTTGATTTGTGTTTAAGCATAACTGTAAAGAACAAAATTTTGAAATTTCACTAGGACACCAAGCATTTATCTCAACATAACTGTGTCTTGCAAAAATTGTATTTAAAAAATAGGTACTCTTTGGGTACGCACCCGGGACTACCCAAGGAGTATCGGCACCGAATACAGGCCAGACACGAGTACGTTGGCCATTTGGAAGTACCCGTGCTTCCTAGCTTGCAATGTAGATATGATCAAACCTGCTACTCAGCATCATGTGCAGTGGCAGAGGCTACATCCAACCTTCCTGTTAAGCAACCTGAACAGGTACAGCAAGTTATAAGGCAGTTTCCTGAGGTTTTTACAGCTCAAATCAGTATGCCTCCACAGTGAAGTATTGGACCATCAGCTCATAGGTCAGAAACATGTGTGCATTAGACCATATAGAGATCCATACTATCATAAAAATGAGATAAGAGAAACAGGTAAAAGAGATGTTGCCCTAGGTTTGATAAGAAACAGCTGCAATTCATATGCATCCCTGTGATTTTAGTAAAAAAGGCTGAAGGTAGTTAGAGGTTATGTGTTGGTTATAGAGCTCTTAATGCATACACAATCAAGACATAATTTCCCATTCATGTGACTGATTAAGTATTTGATGAGATGTTTGGGGCTAAATTTTTCTCCAAGATTATAACTTGAGATCTGGTTGGTTTTCATCAGATCAGGGTTCATAAATTTCACATTCATAAAACAGCATTCAAGACACACCAAGGACATTATGAATTTGTAGCCATGCCCTTTGGTCCTGAAATCTATCAATACTATTTGAGAAAGTTTGTTTTGGTGCTCCTTAATGACATTTTAGTGTACAGTCCTACATTGGAAAGCCATGTGACCCACCCTACCTTGGTCCAAGAGGTTTGGAAGAATCACAAACTGATTGCAGAAGAGAGTAAATGTAGTTTTGACAAGGAGTCTGGGGGGTATTTGGGGCAAGTGATTGGTTCTCAAGGGATTTCAGTAGATCCTAGCAAGATTGAGGCTGTACAAAATGGCCTGAGCCTAGTACTGTGAAGGAATCAAAGGGATTTTTGGGCCTCACTGGTTATTATAGGAAGTTTGTAAAAGGTTATGGGGGAACTACCACTCCATTGACTCAACTGCTCAAGAAAAATTTCTTCACATGGACACATGCAGCTGCATATGCTTTTTATCAGCTCAAACAAGCTTTAACCACTCCACCCCTGTCCTTGGACTACCTAATTTCCCTAGAGATTTTGTAGTGGACACTGATGCTTCTCTTACTGGCATTGGAGCAGTATTAATGCAAGATTACCAGCCAATTGCATATATGAGCAAAAGATTGAAAGGAAAGTCTCTCTCCCTCTCTTTCAACTTATCAGAAGGAAGTGTTTGCAATTCTCTCAGCTATCAAACATTTGAGGCAACACTTGCTAGGGAGGGCATTTGTGATTAAAAATGATCAAAAGAGTATAAAGTACATTTTAGAACAGAGGGTTAACATTGATATACAAGAGAAATGGTTGTGAAATTTCACAGTTGAGTACAAGAAAAGAAAAGATAATATAGATGCAAATAGTTTGTCCAGAAGAGTAGATGATACACAGGGTGCAGTATATAAAATTACATTCATTGTGCCACAATTGATTGAAGAGGTGAGAGTAATGGTACATCATGGTCTTTATTTTCAATCCCAACCAGAGAAGCTGCAACAAGGTAATTTGAGCTCTAGCACTTACAAGTTCTTAGGTGGCATTTTGTACTACAAAGGGAAAATACTTATGATTCCTACTACAACTCTGAGAGAGAAGATATTTGTAGAGATAATCATAGCTACTAATGTAGGGGGACACTCACGGTTAAGACTCTGCAAGGATCAAGAGATATTTTATTTGGAACGGCATGAGCAAGGATATTAAGAAGATGGTTAGAGAATGTCTACTGTGTCAGAAAACAAAAATAAAAAATGAGACTGTCTCCTGCAGGACTGTTACAGCCTCTCCCTATACTTCAGTTGGTGTGGGAAGACATCTTCATGGATTTCATTGAAGGCCTTCCTAAGAGAAATGATAAGTCAGTCATATTTGTATTGGTGGACAAGCTCACCAAGTATGTTCAATTCATCAGCTTATCTCACCCTTATTTTGCTCAACTATTCATTGATAATGTTAGCAAGCTGCATAGAATGCCAAGGAGTATTATTTCTGACAACGACCATGCATTCATCAGTGCATTTTGGAAGGAATTCTTTAAGTTGCACTTTAGCAATCTTAATACTTCTAGAGCATACCATCCCCAAACAGATGGACAAACAGAAACAAGGCAGTTGAAATGTACTTGAGGAATATGTGTGGTCAGGAGCCAAAGGAATGGATAAAATGGCTGAGTTGGGCTGAGTAATACTAACTGGCACTCAACTACATGCATCTCTCCATTTGAAGCTTTGTATGCAAGACCTCCCACAACTCCCAGGTAGTATGTTTAGGGCACTGCCAAAGCTACAAAGTGTGGAAGAGGAGTTATATCTAGGGATATTGTGCTCAAATTACTCAAGGATAACATTGCTGCAGCTAGGAAAGAATGAAATCTCATGCTGATAAGAAAAGGAAGGAAAGGAGCTTTGAGATAGGAGATTGTGTTATGCTTAAATTGCAGCTTTACAGGCAAGCTAGTCTGCGCAACTCAATCCCTCAAAAGTTAACTACTAAGTTCTTTGGTCCCTATAAAGTCATTGAGAAAATTAGTCAGGTGGCTTACGCGCTGGAACTTCCTGTTGGTGCAACCATCTGCCCTGTTTTCCATGTGTCTAAGCTAAAGAAGTGTTGGGGTGATCACTCTATGCATATATGCCTTATTGGTGGACTCAGGCTGGTTCTTCTTCTCCTGAATGCATACTGGATAGAAGATTGCATACAAAAGGAGATGGACCAGGAGTGAAGCTTTTGCTTAAGTAGGGAAGTCTAAACCTGTTGGTGAGGCTACTTGGGAAGATGTCGGAGACATCAGGAGAAATTTTCCAGAGTTTGAACTTGAGACAAGTTCAATTTAAAGAGGGATAGAGTTGTTAGGGAATGCAATTGCTGAACATGCATAGACTGATCAGGAGCTGATACTAGTGTAAAAAGTTGTTGTTTGATTCATTCTTAATAGAATTTTGGGCTTGAATAAATGTAACTAGTAAATACACGTGCAATGCACGTCTGAACAATATTTTTTTATATTCTATTTATCTATATTATAATGGGAGAAGCACGTGCGGTGCGGAACACGTAAAATAATAAACTGACATTCACTGTTCATGATCCTTCTCCCACAGGACAGGTGCAGAGACAGAGAGGGAGATGAAGAGGGTAGGGTTTTTGGTTTTTTTGAGAGATAGGGAGAGGGTAATAAATTTGAATGTGTATTGTACGTATTTCATTGGTTTATATTGTAGAGTTTAATTAAACGTGCAACGCACGGGTTGGGATATGGACAAATTACACTAAGGCCTTCTCCCATTATAGTAGCAGAGATGGGCTTAGAAGTTAGTTATTTTTGTTACATTGGCGTACTAAGGATTTAAGTGCATTGTATGTCAATCAGTAAGTCCAGGTGCTATGGAACTTTGCCGTTTTCTAGTTTGTAATTCCCTATAAAGGGGAGAGAGATAGTTATAACAGAACTATTCAATAATTCAATCAAATTTCCCAATTCTCTTCCCCAAATTGAGTTTCCTCAAATCCTACTCTCCATCAATGGCCAAGAACAAGCATTCCAAAACCACAGGCGCTGAAACCCAACAAACTAATTTGAAATTTTTTCCGTGAATAAATAATGCCAGTTCTTCAGATAATTGGATGGCCATCAATCATCTACTGCAAACACGAATATTATCTACCATAGTTCCCCTAGACGGAAACTTCAATAAGAAGGAAAAGAAATAGTTTAAGTGAATGATGAAACTCCCTTTCATATCTACCTATACAAAGAAACTCACTTTTAGGTAGGAAAGTTACATACAATGTTGGCTAAAGCCCCTTATGAAAGCTACCAAAATGAGTAATCTCACACGTTTATCACTACCTCATCCCTTATAAGTACTTAATGAAAACAGGTGGTTCAAATGCTTTTCACCCATCCAAGTGGTTGCAAGATGAACAATAGTCTGAATAAGAGAACAATTGGAAATCACTTGATTCATTTGTAATGTGTAATCTTATCATATAATTCTCTCTCAAATACCTTTCAACACACGTATAATTCATGGTGAATAGTGTGAATCAGCTAAGTACTCATATAACCATCAGGGTAGGAATTTTTCGCATTTCAATTTTCTTCTCCCTAATTTATATATATATAAAGTTAAGACCAATAACAAAGGTTATAACTGAATTTTCTATTAGCTACATTAAGGATACTTCATTTAATTAGTAAGAAAGGAAAAGGAACAATATCCAGACAAAAATGACTCTTATTAGTATAGACCTCAAAAGGAAACTAACCTTGAGCTGAGGAATTCTTCCACTTCGTCATCCCTCGGACCACCATCATTAGTAGAATAGCATGCATCATGGTCAAACCTACGCTTGCTTGATGAAGCAGAGGTTCGACAGGCTCGTTCCTCATGCTTTGGAATACCAACTCTTTTAGGGGTATTGTTATGGTGCTTGTCAGCATAATCTACATCCTCATCTTTTGATCTACCTTTTAGCTTTGCATTCAACTCTAGCTCCTTCTCTCGAGCATGCCACATTTCGTTCACCTCTACAGCTCGATTTGCTAATTGAAGAAAAGGGTAAAAGAACAGGCATACATGGAATTAGCGGCAAGTAGTGGGCACCAACAAAATGGAGATAATACAAAATAACATAATTTGGGTGAAATCAATGTCTTCAACAGTAGTAGACATGACGTAATGTGTAGGGTCTGATCTTAGTCATCTTACGAAATCCACCAGATCCACTATGATTTTGCAGAATCTACTTCGGTTCAAACTTGCTTAGAATTTTTGAAGAGAGGTTTTTGGAATCTACAATGTTAACTTGGAGTTCCAGTTCACAATCCAAACCCGAAATTCGAATCAGGTTCAGGTTAGGTTGGTTTCTTAGGTTCCATCTTCCATGGTTTCAAAACTTAGTATTGGTATCGGAATTCGTATAGGAATTCGTATAGGGTATCGGCTGTCATTTTAAATTGGGCATGTCGAGAGTACTGGTGGCAAATTTTCAGTTGGCAATGCATCTCTGTATTGAATGAGATTCAATACCATGTTAGGAACTTAGGATTCTATTGCGCGTTCTTTAGAATGTGCTTGAGCCATAGCAAGACCAACCACATCGACAAGCTGGACTCTTACGCCATCTAACCTGCCTGGCTTAATTTATTTCGCTTCGCTAGCATATTGGCATAGTTTACCAAAGATACCACAATATTATATCTTATAGTATCTTTTTCTTTTTCTACTTTTCTACTTTTGTGTAAGCCAGCTGTATTCATAGCATGAGCAAGACAAAATAATACCATATCAATGTCTAATGTTGCATATATCATTATAGTAGGACTGCACAACTGCATTATGTCTAACAGCTTGTTCTCCTTCTCTCTACTTTCTTTCCTAGTTTTGTGTAAGAGTGTAGGCATGTGTGTTTGGTGATGGTGATGGTGGTTTTACAATTTTTAGTGAATGTGCAGATGGGGAACGAAGGGAGCAAATGTAATCATAGCATAATATGATAAAATACTAGAATATCAGTGTCTAATGTTGGATATTTTATTACCAATTTATAGTAAACGGCTAAGAACAAAATATCTACTAGCTAGTTTGTGAGTACAAACCATTACAAAGAAAAGGGATACCGGTATGGACCCTGGGGGTTTGGCTTTATAACTTGGAGAACAAATTCGCTATACCAACTAAAAGATTAGCAACGACAAAGCCTAATATGATGATAACTAATGAAAGGCTTCAACATCTCTACCCGAAGTCGGGATATTAAGTCTCTAAAAGTACACGGTGGAGTGATTCCAACTATGTCCTAAGTTAGCATGGAAAGAAAATTATGTGCAAGAGTGAATAAGGCATGGCCTGAACACAAGCCCCTTTGATGTGTCTAATTTATATACAAATATTTGTACTCATTTACCTATTAAAATGGCTTGTTTTCGCTGATATTGTCTATAATTCATCTTATTTCTATATGATTTCATTTAATTAATTATTTTTGAAGAAATAATATTTTTGATGCAAAAAGTAAAGAATTGTGGGAAAAAATCAACAAACAAAGGAAAATAATGGATTTATAAATTTTTATTGTTTTGTTGAGTTAAAAGTGCGACAAATAATTTTTAAAAGGATTTTTATACGCTAATATGACATAAAGTTAGTTTAATTAATTTTAAACTAATTTAATTTATTTTATTTAAAAAATCCTAATTTCTGGTATTATTTAGTGTATGCAGCAGCACGTGGTGGGCAGAAAAGGAAGAAAAGAAAGAAAGAGAAATAAATAAAATGCTGGATCAAATAAGGAAGGAAAATAAATGAAAGAAGAGGACTTTTCTGCAAAAAGTGAAAACCCTAACTCTCTTCCCGTACTCTATAAATACAAACCAAAGAAAGAAGAGAGATTTCAGGAGGTGACGGCTAATCTTAAAAAAATAATAATAAAAAGAAATTTAAGAGAGATAGCTCTCCCGACTGCGGCTCAGAACGAATACAAAGTGAGAGAGGCGTGGTTTTCAAGGGAGAAGAAGACAGCAGGCTTCTTTGACGTGACCGGGCGTCAGGCATGGGCCCCTCTCCCTGTTCAACGAAGCACCAAGTCACAGGCTGCTTTTCTTCTTCTCCGTGCTGGCGTGGACAAAAGCGAAAAAGAAAGCAGTGCGGGACCCACACAGGACAGCAGGCGGCACCAGACGCTGACGTGGCGGGACTCTGCAGCTGACTTCGGCGCTGGGTTGGAGAAGACAGCGCTGACGTGGCCTCTGAGCTCTGACCTGGCGCACGAAATCCAAGACGACGCAGACAGCTGCTGGCGCTGACTTCCATCCTGACGTGGCGCCTCTGGTTTTGGGACACGCGGCCCGACAACGGCAGTGTGACAGACTGATGCGTTGATTTGACGGCGCGTGACAGCAACACTTTGGCTCCGACTTTTGAGACAGAAAAGGGGTTTGAATTAAATTTTGTATTCTTTTGTATCTTTTCCTCTCTATATTTTTTTATGCAATCCCAAATAAATATGAACTGAATCTATTGTTCTAGAGGCTAAGATGTAGCCGAGTTTTGTAGAACACAAATTTGAATTCCTTATTTTTACTCTATTTTTCCTAATTGTGTTTTAATTTTTATTATTTATGCGTACAACATGGTGGATAGACATTTGTATGATTCTTCAAATCATAAAGAGACCGAACAGGTTATTTGTGATTAATAAAAATTAACACCGTATATTGGAGGACGTGACCGTTAAGAAATCCAATTTTTCAATTAATAATTTGATGGATAGGCGAATGATTAATTGAGAATAATTTTTAGACTACGTTGACAGAGTGATTAATATCTTTAGAATTTTGGTCTACAATTGGGAAAGATAATATTTTTATTTATAAGGAATTATAATTTGTGTGTGTGATAAACGAGGTGAACCAAGAGCCCTAGAACTAATTTTACCATTAAACAAAGTACAAGAGCTTCATAGTTTCACAGCCCTCTCCCTCTTCACCAATTTAGTTAGATTTAATTAGATTAATTTAGTTTAGTTGTTTTATCCTTAATTAAATTCGATCTTCCAAATAGTGATTAATCTAGCGATATCGGTACTCAGTAAAATATCTAGTCCCTGTGGGTTCGACACTCTACTCATCTATCTATATTACTTGTGCGATTTTGTACACTTGCAAATTCACATCACCCTTCACATCCTCAGGCCTACCAAGCCCTCATCGATCAGAATCACAAATTACGCGAGTTTAATTAATACAAATTATTCATAATAGCAAAGAAGACAGGAGTCACTTCTTCATTTCAGTCAAGATAAACTTGCCACTCTCTCAATTCAAAATTTTAGATTAAGGTTACTGGCAAAGACAGATACTTTGCAGTTCTGAATCAGAAATAGTAAGTGGAATATTACCTGTCATAAAACATGTTTGGTTGGGGTAAAACTTCTTCCGAATTCAAAAAATAGGAACAAATTGTATAGCCTTTGCACAAAGTTTATATGATCCCTAAGAAGTTGGGGTTATTGAAGGTATATTCCAACATGGCAGAAGAGCTTTTACACTTATTTATTCATTTATTGTTCTCTATTAGTCAATAAAAGAACAACCAGGTTATGAGGAAAATTAATAATTCAATACTTCTTTTCTAGACTATTGATTCATATGTACCAAACAGACACTCATACATCAGAGTCCTAATTTTAATCATGAATACTAACCTTTTTGTTAAGTTCACCATGGGAACAAAAATAATAAATAATGGGTTGAGGTTACTTCAAAATCTTTCCATTTTGTGGGGGCTGATTACATGAGAATATTGAGAAAAGGAGAAACATATGTTGGGCATTACAGGAAATTAATGGATCAAGGTTATTGATCTTGAATAGGGATCTTAAATAAGGGTATCATATCATGAAAATTTGTCACTTCAGATAGCAGCAGATTTCTAACGCTGTATGGGATCGATATCGGATGTTTGTATCAGAAATGTCATAAACATAAACTATCGATAAAAATGTTAAAGTATGCATCAATGCCAATTATCTAATATAAATGTTAAACGATGCATGCAAAGATTTGGTTCAAGCACAACACATGTATGACAAGATGACAAGGCGCTGGTTGTTGCTTCATATCAAGAAAAATAATGAAAGAAAGACCGGGAAAACGGAGAAGAGAAAAAAATGAAAATAAAAGGGTAATGATGAAGAAAAGGAGAAGAGGAAGACGATAAACAATAAGAAAAACAGATGAAAGAACATTATAATTAATAATAAGCATTAAGTTATTCAATATTATTTGTTTGCATTAGCGAAATATAGGCCCTGAATTTATATTAAGACGCCATACAATATCCACAAGACTCCATACAATATCCAAAGCAACATGCCATTACACCATGTATGCCAGTTCTAACACCCAAATCCAAATGGAGAAAAGTCATTTCGAGCTCATTCGTACATCAGCCAAATATTGGTTGATGCGCGTCTAACATGATTAGGGATTCTTTTTAATGGGGACCCTCTGAACTAATATCTCAACTAATATCTCAGATACTTGGAACACACTTGGAATAGCACAGATCCAACTACATTCCAAAATAATAAACATAAAAACTGAACAATAGCCCTAAGCCTAACCCAAAAACTGAATCTTCTACTTAATAGTCTACATTTTGTATTCACATTCTCACCTAGGAATGTTCTTTAACCTAATTACTCACATATGTCTAATGGAATTCAAGTTACGCAACTAACAAATAATGCCGAGCTATCAAAAGATGATTTGTAATTACCAATTCAAATAAGATTTCAACTGCTGGCAAAGTCGGTCATCTATCATATCGAATCCCCCCCCCCCCCCCTAACTTGCTTCTTAGGAAGTAGAATAGTAAAATGCCCTTATTTTCACCTTTCCGGACACCTTAAATAATTATGCCAATCCTTAAGCGAACTTAAGAACTAGGGTGGGGAACTCTGATCTCCTACTTTACAAACACGTCCTAAACCGTGGCAAGTTCAATGGCAACGAAACATTGTACGTAAAACTATAGATACATCAAACACAACTAACATTGTCGGTTGTTGAGCTCCAAGAACACTAGCATAGACGAAACATGAATTATACATGAAGTATAAAGAAAGACAAACTGCGTTGAGCAGCACGAGGCTAACCAGAATAGGGAAAGAACATAACTACATCACAGTGTGAATGATTGTTCGTGGGTGAGCTACAAGTCATTTAGACATGTATATACATATATTATGCTGAAATCTTCGGCTTAGCCAGGCTTTTAGTAAGGGTTGAGGGCAGAGCAGATCGAGGAGGGCCTAAGGTAAATTCATGACGAGCTGATTTCTACATCAGCCAAATATTGGTTGATGCAATTTAAAATAATATGACTGGATTCTTTTTTGTCGTACTGTTCTGGGACCCTCTGAAATTAAAAACTTGGACCAGATGGAATATCACAGATCCAACTATATTTGAAGAAAACAAACATAAAATGTAAACTATAGCCCTCAGCCAAACCAATCATCAATTTAATCCAACAGTCTATATTTTTATTTTCACATTCTCACATAGCAATGTTCTTAACCTAATTACTCATTTAGTTTTAATGGAACTCAACTAACAAGTAATAGGTATGCAGGACTATCAAAAGATGACTTATAATACCAATTTCAAATAAGATTTCAACGACAGGCCATCTTGGTCTTCTACCATGTTGAATGGTCTGCTTAACTTGCTTCTCATAACCACTAAAATAAAAAAAGGATGACCTTCCCTCTTAGGAAATAGAAAGGAAAATGGGCAGGAAGTCTATTAGAAGGAACAGCAAACATCAGCCCTAACATCTTTTCACCTTTTCCACCAACCAACTTAAATAATCATGTCCTGATCATTAATTTCCTTGTATCTCCTACTTTACGAACATGTCCTAACTCCTAAACAATGACAAGTTCAAAGGAAACAAAACACTATACGACAAACTATAATTACATCATAAACATAACAAACATAACTTACCTTGTTGCACTCCAAGGACAGTAGCAGTGAGGAATCGTGAATTCGGCCGACCCCTTACATTAGGCTGACGAAGATAAGCATGGACACCTTCTTTGTCAGCTTGGGCACGCAACCTCCTCGCCTCCTCCATCAGCAAGGCAGCGAGGCGGTTCTCCGTCTCTAAATCCATTTGTCTTCTATGCCCTGCTCCTCAAATAAAACCCACCTGTTTCAGCAATTTTTTGTACTCAATATAAAAAATGAAGTCCACATGAAACCAACATCTATTTAATTTTATGTTTACCAAGCAACAAAAATCTTCACAATAGTAAGAACCCTAGAATACTAGCACCCAATTCAATGATCTTACAGTTTCTAATTTCAATACCTTTTTCCTCTCAAATGGGTTTTGGACTTCTATTCAATTTCTATTCCAAATACTTCTAATTACACAATTGACCATTTCTAACACTTTAAAACTAAACATTTTGCTTAACCTCAGAAACATCAAAAACACACATACTCAGAATTGGGGGCTAGGGTTTGAGGGTTTACACATCGTCCCAAATAAAGAACCATTCTTTACATTCAATTTCATCTTTACTAATAAAAAGATCCCAATCAAAAAAATATCTGATATAAAACTCTACAATATCTATACTATTATTAAGCAAAGCCCTATTTTGGCGGCTTTTTACTATCATGCCCTCATAAACATAAAAGGCCAAAAAAAAATATAGGGTTAATATCGGAGGTTAGAAATGTAATTTGCATGTATTGGGAAAATAAGTAACATGCATAGATTTGCATGCCTGTCTGCATAGATTTGGGAAAATAATTAATAGTATAGATTTGCATGTACTTGCATGCACAATTAATTCATAAGAAAGTTTCCTTCTATCAAAGCTAGAAGGTGTAACACATGCATGCAAATATTAAAATGTATAAATTGTGGATGCCTGTCTGCATGCATGCATGCAACCTCTTCGGTGACATGGTCCTTCCTCAAAATTCTACATACCTTTATAGACGTGCATTGCACGTGCATTATACTAGTACTTAAATATGCATCAGAAAACCCGAGATTCGAAATACCCAATTCCATCATCTTACAATTTCCAAACAATTCTCACTTCAAATAGGTTTTATCACCTCCATTCAACTCCTCTTCATGCTACTTTAACTACACAATTAACCATCTGCAACCCACAAGAACCAAACACTTCAAAAAATTATACACATCCAACTCAAGTTAGGCACTGCCATTTCAGCATCTACACATTATTCCCATTAAAGATCCGATCTTTACATTAAACTCCACTTCCTAATATTTTCTAATTACAAAATCAACCATTTAAAACCCCAAACTTTTCAAGAAATTACCGAATGAACCATATAACCCTAAAATCATCAAAACTCAAAATTGGAGACTAGGGTATGGGGATTTATGCGTTGCTCCCAATAAAAGAGTTTTTTTTGCCTGCATAGGCCAACTTTTGAAAATATTTGCATTTTTGGGCCAATTGCCCAACTATTAGCACTTTTGGGCTACTTGTGCCACGTCAGCAGCGGCTGCTATTCCCAATAGCGACCTCTTCATTTCAAGATCGCTAATGGGAATAGCAACCTATGCTTTAATTTTTTTTGAATTTTTTGTTTGCCGTCACTATTCCCACTAGCAACCTTAGTATAATGAGGTCGCTGATGGGATTAGCGACCTGTAATGAGCTGTATTCTAACACTTAGCAAAATCTAGAGAGTTTTTGCTCTCTGAAAAATGACAATCAATTTATTTTAAAACTAAGGTCGCTATTCGGAATAGAGGCCTTTATTAACTAAGGTCACTATTCCGAATAGAGGCCTTAGTTGTATGACTATTTTGCAAATTTTACAAAGAACAATGAGATTGTGTTTCCTACAGGGAATGGCGACCTCAGTATACTAAGATCGTTATTCCCAAAACCGACCTCAGTTTAAAATTTTTGGGAAAAGCTATTTAGAAATCGCTAAGTGTCTTAATACATTCATTCGAGCTCACTAACCTCATTATACTAAAGTCGCTAGTGGGAATAGCGACGGCAAACAAAAAATTAAAAAAAATTAAAACATGGGTTGCTATTCCCATTAGCGACCTCAAAATGAAGATGCCGCTATTGGGAATAGCGGCCGCTGTTGACGTGGTACAAAGTAGTCCAAAAGCGCTAATAGTTGGGGAACTGGCACAAAAACGCAAATATTTTTAAAAAGTGGCCTATGACGGCAAAAAATTCCCAATAAAGATCCGTTCTTTACATCAAATCTCTCGACTTCAAATTACAAAAAAGATTCGAATCATAAATCAATTAACAATTATCAGATGAACCCTAAGCAAGAGAGAGAAAGAGAGGTGAGGTTACCGGCGTTGAAGGAGGGGAATCTGATCACCGCCGGCAATCGGCGAAGTGGAAGGGATTTTAGAGAGAGAGTGTGGAGGTCGGTGACGCGACCGCGATTCTAGAAGGTGCGTGACTATTTGTGGGTTCGGAGGTTCTCAACCTGACCCGACATAAGAGTGAGAGAACTTAAACCGAACCAAACCAGTCCACTAAACCGGCTAATTCACGATCCAGTCGAACCACTCGGTTCCCCAAAAACTGATAATTTGAAGCTATAATCATGTTCGCTTGAGATATAACTACGGTGACAACCATGATTCTGCTTATGCATTTCCCTTTGCAGCATGTGTTCTCTCGCATTTTTTGTTCGGTCAATGTGAATTCGATCAAGATAAGTACAGAGTGGGACAAATTTTGGACTAGGTCACAGTCCGGAATGGGTTGCATGTTTCTTTTTTAATATACTTGTTATCTTTGATTAGAATCATGCTTTATTAATTTTGTTCATTTTTGTATGTATGTATTTCGTAATTCTGTTGTTTCGTATTAATGAAACATTAGTAATTTTCATGTGCGATGCACGTTTTAATAAAAAGTTGGAGTTGAAACAGCACTTGTGATGAATGCCTTAAACTTTAAAAAACTTGGAGCTGAACGGGCACTGCACGCATTTAAAATTTTTTTTTAAGGAAAAACCTTGAATTGTACGTACGGTGATGTGTTACGAAATAGATTTGGAGTTGCACGTGCGACGTACGTATTTGCTTTGTGACAAAAAAATTTAAAAATTATTTGTTTGGTGAAGGAAAAAAAAACTTTGATTTACACGCGTGATGAACATGTTAATAAATAGAGTTAGAGTTAACTTGCAACGTATGTGTTTTATTTGTGATAAAAAAAATATTTAAAAAATGTTTGTTTGGTTACAAACTCAAAGTGACAAAGTGACAAACTATCCCATTAATAGTAGTCGATAGATAGAGTTGGAGTTACACGTGCAACGTATGTGTTTTATTTGTGATAAAAAAAATATTTAAAAATTGTTTGTTTGGTTACAAACTCAAAGTGACAAAGTGACAAACTCTCCCATTAATAGTAGTGGATAACTGCAATTCTCGTTGATGATCCAAAATAAGAAAACAAATCTCTAATATTATAATGGGAGAAGGCCTTAGTGTCATTTGTAAATATTTTGTCATTCTACCAACCCGTGCAACGCACGTGCATAACTATTATAAAGGAGGTTCTAGGTTCAAATCAAGACTACGTCTAAATTTTTATTTTAAAAAACTATATTTATTAAAACGTGCATCGCACGTGTAAACTACTAGTGTATTATAATTGCACATTTATAACAACAACATGGACTCACACAGGGCCGGCCCTGAGTTCCCGGGAACCCTAGGCGAACTTCCGAAATGGAGTCCCTAACAGCACATATATATTTTTTACGCGCAAAATACGTGCCTATATTTACAAGGAAAGTTCAAAATTAGGGCCTCTAAAATTGCGAAATCTCCGGAAGCCTAAGGCGGCCGCCTTACCCACCTCTAGGGTAGGGCCGGCCCTGGACTAACAAAAACCATAATAATTTATTTTCGGAAACACCACAGAACGTGGTTATATATAATAATGTTCAGAATAACTTCTCTGCCATGATACATAAACTTTTCTCGTTTATATTGTCATGGGCAGGATATATATTATCAAAAAAATATTGTCATGGGCAGGATATATAGATTACAGGAGGAGATCCATGTCGAAACGAGCACGAGCAGTTCGAAGGAGCATACGGAGGTGACTTCCAGAATAGGTGGGGGAATGGAGGAGACATTGGGACACAACCATGAGAGATTGATCTTTAGACTATTGGTTTGTATTTTCTATAATTTGTATTTTGTTTTGTACTAGATAACTCTTTGGTCATTATATACTAGTAATTTGCACGTGCGATGCACGTCTTAATAAATATAGTTTTTTAAAATAAAAATTTAGACATAATCTGGATTTGAACTTAGATACTCTTTTATAATAGTTATGCACGTATATTGCACGGGTTGGTAGATTGACAAAATATTTACAAATGACACTAAGGTCTTCTCCCATTATAATATTAGAGATAGGAGTATTTCTTAGTTTTTAAAAATAGTGGGGGTATATGCTAATTTTCACATTTTAAATGGCGGCATTTGCTAAAATATCCCTTTTTTAGGGGCTGCACGTGCATCACACGGGTATGTTTGGTGGATTTAGTTTGCCGTATATTGCACGTGTTTACTCAGTTACAAAATTAGGGTTTGTTAGTTTACAACCCCAACTCTCCCATTAAAATAGTAGAGATATTGGAGACGTGAGGTTACCCACTTTTATTTAAACACCATAGAAAGTGTTCATAGTCTAAATTTACATTATAGCCCTTTCAATATTAGATTTTTTACCAAACAGATCCACTTTTTAAAGTATTTACCAAACTGACCAACTTTCGAAGGTATTTACTAAAGTGATCCACTTGCTATCACAGATAGCGAGTTTGGTAAAAATAATTTCGCTATCTGAGATAGCGAGTGTATATTGAGGTGTTAAAACATGAAGAAAATTTTAAGTTTAGACTCACTATCTCAGATAGCAGTGTATGTTGAGGTGTTTCTCCACCACTTGGAGAAAAACTTAAAGAAAAATACCAAGTTTAGACTCACTATCTCAGATAGCGAGTGTGTTTATACCACACTCGCTAACTGAGTAGCGAGTGTCGATTAAGGAGTTTTTAAATACTCGATCGTCTATTTCGACTATGTCTGCTCACCATCAAGAGCTTGTCACTGGCATTCTTCTTGTGTACAACTTGCAAACTGCTTACGAGGATCAAGCGTCTTCGAGTTCAGAGTCCGGTGGCTATTTCTAATATGTCTATTTTCTTGGTTGTTATCCCTGTTGTCTGTAGTGTTATCTGTTTCTGGAAGTCTTTTGTCCTCTTAGTGTGAGGTTCTTTTGCTTTGGAGTCTGGTGGGGTTGTGATCCTTTGTTTGAGGATGTTTTGTTTCTGTTGTACCCACCGCTCTTTAGAGTCTGTACGAACACTTTTGTGCTGGAATTTATGTTTTTGTTTGGTTGGCTGAAGCCTTCGGGCTTTATCCCTTTTATCAAAAAAAATATATATATATACTTGATCGCTGTTTCGCTATTTCTCTTCACTTCTCCCTTTCCATTCTCTCTCCTAACTCCGAAATAAACCAAAAATTCTAGCCTCCCAAATTCGTTATTTCACCAACAAAACCCTGTACAAAATCTATTGAGATCCACTTCATCACTCACAACGCTCTCTACTCCCACACTCAAAACCTTAAACCCATCATCAGGGTCGCTATATGAGATAGTGACTGTGAGAATTTATAATTTTTCAGAGACTTCAAAGTCTCTGGAAACTTGCAATTTTCACAGTCACTTGTCAGATAGCAAGCTTCTTTGAACCAGGGTCACTATCTGATATAGGGATACTAGTTTTATCATTTTTCAAAAAAAATTAACAATCTCAAAATTTTCCTGTATACATAAGGACTTTGCTTTAAACACACATACATTATGCTATATAATATATCAGATAGAAATAAAAGGGCTATATCTCAAACTCAACTAAATATGCACAATTAACTAAAAATGCACAATTCGGGATATTGGATGATGGGTTTAAGGTTTTGAGTTGGCAAACACTATTGCATGTAATATTGTCGTTCAACTGTTATGACATACAATAATAATAACTGGAGCTGTTGTTTGGCAGTACCTGCAAAGTTTTACATTATTCATACAATAACACTCGCTATCTAAGATAGCAAGTTCATTTGAACTACACTTGCAATCTCAGATAGCAAGTGTAGTTGTACTCAATTTTCAGGAAATTTTTGAACATGAAATTGAGTACAACTACACTTGCTATCTGAGATAGCGAATCTGGTTCCTATGAACTTGCTATCTCAGATAGCGAGGTTTGTTGTACTCATTTTTCAGAGAAATGTTGAACATGAAATATATACAACTACACTCGCTATCTGAGATAGTGATTCTAGTTCAACTGAACTCGCTATTTCGGATAGCGAGTGTAGGTCTATACATTTGATTTTTTTTCAAAAAAGTAAGTACAACTACACTTGCTATCTGAGATAGCGAGGTCAGTTGAACTAGACTCGCTATCCGAGATAACAAGTATAGCTATATACATTTCAGGTAGAAATTGCATGCTCAAAATTTCTCTAAAAAATGAGTACAACTACACTCGCTATCTGAGATAGCAATGTCAGTTGAACTAGACTCGCTATATGCGATAACGTGTAGTTATATACATTTCAGATTAAAAAATGCATGTTCAAAATTTATCTGAAAAATGAGTACAACTACATTCGCTATGTTAGATAGCGAGTTCTTTCAGACCAGAGACAGCAAGTAGGTCAATTTGGTAAATAGTTTCGAAAGTGGGTTAGTTTGGTAAATAGTTTCGAAAGTGGGTTAGTTTGGTAAACAATCCTCTAAATTACACCCGGTTCGAGTAAAATGAACCGGGCTCAAAGACCAAACCGTCCATCTTCCTAGTTTAAAATCCCAGAGTCCAGTTTTTAAAAAATGGCAAGAACACTTCAAATGGATTCAAATGGCACTACAGTTCTCCATCCACCAGAGAGGATTGAACAAGATTGCCGATGAATTGGTGCAAGATTTATGGAACTGACAATGCCAACATTTCTTGTCTTCAAGTCTCTGTTCTTTTTCTCCAGCATTTCCGCAACTTGTAAACTTTTGAGCACATCAAATGTTGGAAAAAATGCCATACTCAGTCGCCATTATCTCATGTATGTATGTATGCTCCCTTTCGTTGTCATCATAATTCATTTATGTTCATGCTTGTTGCATTGCAGTTGCTTACTCCATATGATTTATGACATATCTTATGCAAATTTGTGAGGCTATAATTACTGTTCTTCTTTTATTTTTGTATAGAATTCTTTCTCGAGTCACTTAAGTTTGGTTAATTGATATATATATATATATATATATATATATATATATATATATATATATATATATATATATATTTATTTATTTATTTATTTATTTATTTATTTATTTATTTATTTATTTATACCAGTTTTTGCTTAGTTTGTGTTTTATTTGGCTATGGTGTAAGTATCCTTTCTTTTTCGCATTCTTTTAGACCAATATACTAAGCATCTCCCAAAGTTGAGAATTTGTATAGAATACTGATTGGAAAATTTGGAGATGGTTATCAAATTAGGAACCGTAGTTGGGCTCAGCGTTTGATCTTGCAACTACTAATTCACAATGGATATGACATACTATAAGTAAAAGAAGACGTAACTAAACTTGTTTGCAATTGAGCTCTGGGTTTTCTGGTAGACAAGCGTGCACAATCCAACTTGAATCTGAATTCCATGTTCATCTTGCTGCTTGCAGTAACGCCATGAATTGCTTGTTTTGCGAACGGACAAACCATTCTAGGGATCGATGTTTCACTTTACAATCTCTGCTAGGACTTCAAGTCAGGGTTCCTATCTCTGAACAGGTGCTACTAGCCCTAGATTATCCATCCCTTCACTCTAAACTAGCAGCAATGAAAGCTAAAGATGAGCTTAAAGTTAGTTCTGCTCCTGCTTTGTTGCCTTCTTCGGGTTTCCGCCTCTTCCGTTCCATCACAGACGGCTGCTCAGGTGATTTCTGCACCTCCTACATCTATTCTCAAATCTATTGTTTGCTGTGAATCCACTGTGGAAATCGAACAAAAGAAAAAGTTCTCTTTCTATTTTTGGTGCAGTTACTATGTCATGGATGGTGGTAAGTGTAGCAAGTAGCAACCTTGCTCTTGATAATTTTCTTAGTCAGACTTGTGGGATTAGTGTACTGGATGGACTTTGGGTTTTAGCTCTTGCTCAAATGAAGATGTAGTGATTAAGTATCCTTTCTGCCAAAATTTTCCATGATTTAGTTTCTAAGGGTGCTTTTCAAATTGGGTGTTGTGATAATGTTTCTTCTAACCATGTTCTGGTCAAAGCTTGCATTAATGGTTTACGTCCTTACTGTGACAATCCTAAGTTGGGACTAAGAACATTGGTGATTTGGGTGGGACTTCTTCAACCATTTACCTTGCTTCTGGATGCTTACTTGTGGAATCAGAATGTCTGTGTCTCAATAATGACAACAACATTACATCTTATGATCTTCGAGTTGGTGATAAGTTTTTTCCTATTACTGTGATCTATCCCACAGTCCCTATCTCTGGTTATGCTGACAATAAAGTTGCTCTGAACAATGATAATGTGGGTGGGTACTTCTACTCAACCTATTCTCAAATTCCATGATGGAAGCTATGGAACTTCAAAAGACATTACTAATGTGAGGAACACTAATAAGCGTGTCGCTCTTTCAATCGGAGAGGTTCCTTTAGAGGGGGTGGTAGAGGAAGAGGAAACTGGTTGTATCATAGAGAAGGTTACACTCCTGTGCCTTCCAACTCTTCTGTTCCTCAATCATCCAAAACCTCTGTTCCCCAACCATCCAAACTTGCTGTTCCTCCTCCTCCTAAGAATTTGGTTTGGAAAGCCACCAATTCTCATTCTGTTAAACCCATTTCTTCTGAACAGCCTTCACTCTTAGGAGGCCCTCCTACTCCTACTATGCTTCAAGACTCTAATATTCTTCCTCAGAGCTCTACTGATCATATGGTTATTTGCAATCCTGAGATTGAGGTTACTAAATTGGAGAACAATACCCAAATTCCTATCTCGAATGATCCCAAAGCTGCCCCATCAACTGACTAGGATCATCTTGTTCCAGTCACTGAAGATTCTCTTTCGGCTCCTGATTGGCAAGCTTGGAATGTTAATCCTGTGTTTGAGGCTGCTATTCAGTTCAGTTCCTGTCACGCCCCGCTTCCCAGAATACGGGAACACGGACACGTAACTGAGGCCCAGCGAATGATATAAGTACGCCAACTCATATCATCCATAAGTTGTACCAGTCTTAGCTCAACAATATAAGAAAAATGAATCACAACCACGCAGGAAACATAATCACATAAACGAGAATGAAATTCAATAACCAATCCTGGAATATAAAGACTTACTAAATAACTCGAGAGGTTCATGCTCCAATTGTAGAAAAACTGCTCATCAATGCCTTCGGGCAATTTCTCTGGCTCACCTGTACTTGTTCATCTAAAAAGAAAGAATAATTTGTCCTTAGAGCAAGTACGGAGTAGTGAAAAGTTGAGAGTAAGGAAACAGGTTACATGGAGAAGTATGAATCAAGATCAAGTTTGCAAAGACAATAATGGTATTAGTAACAATGGTCTTAATCAAGTATATATACATGTCAACTAGTTCTATTATCAAGTTGTTTCTCCTATCTAGTGCACGTACTACTGCATCCCATACTACAGGTTCGATGCACGCACAACAGTGTTCGTTTTAGACTTCGTGGTGGGGTCTACAGAGCGTGTACTCGGGTATATCACGACAACAAGATAACAAGATAACAAGTTCACGTCTCCACAAGTATTCTCCACCTTCCATGTAACAAGTCCATGTAACAAGAGGGCCCTACTGAGTACATTTTCTGAGACTGTCCACTACTAGGTCAACCCTTAGAAACCCCGGCTTGTTTAGTATTTTATTACTAAGTCATATATGTACATGCGAATGGTTATAATCATGTCAAGTGAATGGTGATAATGCAGCAACATGATGCATTGCACAATAATATACCCGAAGTAATGAATCTGAAAACAACAACTCTCTTTATATTATTTTAACTGATTCCTAATATAACTGGGTCGAAACCTCAGTACAAGACAGACAAGGCAGCATCACATAAATGTTCATCAAGTGGCAATTATCGAGTTATTATACCATACATGTATCAAGATTAATGTAAAGCAAGTAATGTGAATTTTCCAAGTAAACAAGTCAAGTTTACCATGTCAAGTTCAAGTCGCAAGATCTCAAATAATAACACGTATTTAATCACGACGTGTTTCCTCATGTACAAGTTTATTTATTTTATTCATGTCAAATGTATGTCTAGGCTTGGGTTTGAGTCAATGGATAATAAAAGAAGTCAAGAGTACGTCGGGTTAGCTCGTGTAAACCCTCGATACTCCTAACGGAAGGGACACAAGGCAAAGTTAATGATAAATGAATTGGAACTACTTGCAGGAGATCAATAAGCTTGAACTAGAAAATTAAAAGAGTTCAAGTGGACTTGCCTTTTTCCTTGTAGACGATTCAATAAAATAAGAATAACGGGATCAGAATTCCGGGGAGCGATCCTAAGAGTACGTGCGAGACGCGTGTCAAAATACCAAACAGCAAATCCCAACTCCACACCAGAACAGCACATACACAACCCAACTTCACTTCAGCAAAACAACCCCTTCAACAACTCCAAGGCAGCAACAACAATCCAATCCGCTCCCCAAACACCAAACACCAATACAACACAACAAATCCCCCCCCCCTCACACAACTCCAAGACAGCAGTACTATAACCCAGCAGCAACTCAACACCAATAAAATCAACCCAAGTACCCACAAATCCCCAAACAGTAACAATACCAGCAGATCCCAACACAATAAACACCCAACAACTTCAAACAGCAAACAAAACACCAACCCTGTTCTCCTCTTCCCAATACCATATACCAAACAGAAACAACAAATCCCGAAGCCCTTCTTCTTTTCACAACGACGCAGAGAGAGAGAGAGAGAGCGAGAGAATGAAAATGGTGACAGGGTGAAGCTCCAAGCGGCGGCGCGATTGGAGGGGGAGTGACGAGCGGCTGGCAGGAGGGTGGAGCTGACGGCAAGGCGAGGGGACGGTCGCGACTGTGGGAGGTTCGAGCGAGAGGCGGGGCTTCGATGGTGTCCCAGGGTTGAGGGCAGCAATGGAGGGAGCTCGGAGATGGGTTGGTAACGGCGGGAGAGCGAGGGGTCGACAGCGAAGTTCGAGCTACGGGGAGGAGCGGAGGAGATGACTGGACGGGGGAATGGTGCGACGGCGAGGGGAAGCCTGCGGAGATGGCGACGCGCGACTGGCTCGAGCGGGAGGAAGGCGACGACTGAATGGGAGGTGAGCGGGAGGCGCTCGGAGACCGGTGCGAGCTGATGACAGCGAGGAGCTCGACGACGGAGCTCGGGGTTGGAGACGATCGGGTGTACTGCGGGTCGAACAGGGGCTTCGACTGAGGTGGTGACGAGGAAGAAGAAGAGGCTGGTGGCGAGGGGCTTCGACGGAGTTCGACTGTGGTGCTTCGACGAGGATGGTGAGCGGTGCGGTGCTCGGGGAAGAGCAAGGAGGACGTGGGGAGCGGTGGTCAGGAGTGCTTGGGGCGTCGGGACGGAGGGTGGAAGACGACGGGGAGATGGGTTCTGTTGCACTCGAAGAAGGAGGAAGAAGATGATGAGATGCGAGAAGCCAATTCGTTTTGGGTTTCTGTTGGAGAGAAAAAAAAACAAACAGAAAGGAGATGGAGAGGAAGAGAACGGAGAAGACTGGGGGGTTTAGTTATAAAATAATAATAAAATTAGAGTAGTGGTTAGTTAGAGATAGTGGGAAATGTGGGGATACGGGGGATTGTGCAGAGTGGGGAATTGTGGAGAAATTGTATACGGGAGTGTATATGGGTTCATGGATTTGGGATTGGGCTAAACTCCAACAAGAGATGGGCTACTCTTTGGGCTTCAAATGAATATAAATACAATAATAATTAATAAATGATATTATGGATTAATTTAGGCTTCAAAATAGATAAATAAACAGAAGTTGGACAAGATTCAAGTTTGAATATAATTTGGGTTTCAATAGGAGATTCAAAATGGATTTAAATGCACTGGAAGGATTTATACGGAATTTAAAATACAAGAGTACATAGAGAAGAAGGAACTGGGAATCCATATAATCGGAAACAGGGGTTACAGTTCTTCTGATAAGAAGACCTTGTCCCCTCCTTCCGGTAAATGTACTAAGCAATCTATAATTGTCACTGAGGAGAATCTTAAGACAGGGAAATGGATACATTCTGATGATCTTTTAGGTATTGAGGAGGGTGAAATTGCTAAGTCCAATTCTCAGGTGAAGGTTAGTGTTCTAGATTTTATTTATCCTTGGTTCACTTTCTTTTTTTTTCCTTTTGAAAAGTTGTTCAATCACTTTCACTTTAAGCAATTTTCCTAATGAGATTATTGTAGCTAGTAATAATATTTGTACCTCCAATGTACGTAAAGAACAAATAGTTATATGGGATATTGGGATAGCTGCGATTTGTTGGGGTATTTGGTTAAAAAGGAACAATAGAATCTTCAGGCCAACACACAAGCATATCATGCATCAGCAGCTTTTATTTAATATTATTGCTAATATTGTTTTCTGGTCCCAAACAGCAGTGCGGAAAAAACAAAGAAGGTTAAAGAACTATATGCAGACATCAGTACCTCTACCAATGAAGCGGAGTCCGAGGAGGAAGTAGGGGAACAAACGGGGGAGTGATTGACAGATCGGATGGCAGGAGCTCACTTTTTTTGGGGACGTTCCGATGATGGGAACTTTTTGTTTCACCTGTAATTATTTCATTTTTTGGGAAGGGGACAACATTGTACGGGATGGGTCACCTTTTTTTTGGGGTGGGAGAATGAGTATCATGATCCACTATTGGGATGCATGAATATCATCTCTCCGACTTGGTTGTATGTTGAATTAAAATATCTTTAATGAAGCGCGGGGGGCCTAATGCCCACCGTTTTCAATCAAAAAAATAATAATAATAATATTTGTACCTTCTTCCACAAACATGGTCATATTAATGTGCTTAGGTATATTGTTCAGGATTCTCTCGACAATTCTGAGCTTTGATTTCATGAACCTATTTTATGTTCTGCTCATAAAGATTCTCATTTCTCACATAATCTAGATTCATCATCTCCTTATCTGATGCTGAAAATTGAAATACTCCTAATGATTTGGCAATTATACCCTTTGAAGGGATCTCTGGCAATTGTAATGAAGCTTTGGATGTGACACAATTGGCTACTATAGCTCCTGGTAAAAGAAAATACCAAAAGAGGAAATATAACTCAGCTTTTATCATGGCCAGTGCTAGGATTAAAGCCCAGAAATCTTCTTCGATGCCAGTATCTACAAAAGCATCTCTAGCTGCCCAAGTGAGAATCTTGAAATTCCTCTTCTTTCTGATGAACTTGACAAAGGTACATCTCGTAGATGCTTACATAAATATTAGCTCACGAATGAACAAGAGTTTTCCTTAATGACAGCCCTTCTGCAAACTACTCGAGCACTTCAGGCTCAATTTGGAGGCAAACAAGTGTAGGTTATAAATACATATTGAAAAAAATGCCTTGGTGATGTGTTCCCTCTATGTTTTGTCTTACAGGAATTAGCTGTTAATATGCATTTTAGCTGCGAATTATCAAGAAATTATGTTTTATCATTTAAGTTGGGTATTAATCTTTTAGCTGTTTAGTTGCTTAATTTACTTCAATCTACAAGTAGAAGTTAGGCGTATCATAGACAAATCATTCGAGTCCTAAAATCTGAATCACATAAATAAGCTGTCCTAAGACATGTCTACTATGCTCAGAAAAGCTCTAGCACGTACAAAAGTTCAAGGACACAAAGGAGTTCGTTGGGACTGGCAAGGGGTTCGATTTTTCGGTGTGGGTCGGTGGTGGTCGGATGGTGTAGTGGACTGCAACGATGGGGGGATTATGTCGGTAGGGTGGCCAACGACGGAGATCACGGAGGAGTGCCGAACCTCCCTTATATCCAAATGATTATTTTCCCTAAGAATCCAAATTACAACCAACATACAATTAGCAAAAAATGAATCCTAGTTGGTGTGGGACGGTAGTCGAGTTAGTTTATAGTTTGGGTTAAACTTCGATCTATTCAGATCAAAGTGAGGGGTGCCTAACCAGTATGCCCATAGGATTTAACTGATATAGGATTGATTTAAATTTGATTTATGTCGAGTCTCTGTTTATTAGAAATATTTCATTTTTCAGAAGATCATAACTTCGTTTCCTCTTCACAAAAAGTCCTAAAAATTTCCAGAACGCTGAATTTACATACATTTAATAAATCGGTGATTTTAAAATAATTTTTTGACATTAAAACGAGTATTTTCACTCTAATTTGTATTCTACATTCATAAATTGCAAAATTTCACTTTAACAAATCCCCTACTCAATTCTTTGCATTAAGACTTTATTAAAAGGTGTAAATTTCTATTTTTCCCTCTTTATTCATAATACTTCTGATCAAAATTTGCAATCCTTGAGCAAGTATTACAATGGTTAAATAAACGCAAAATTTAATAATTCATCTACTAACCATACATGAACATTTTTCTACAATCACATAGTTCTAATTTCACAATTTCATAGCAATAAGTTAATTTAACTACATTAAACACAATTCATAACCAATAGCACACAATTCATCAAGCATTTACTCATTCATTTAGCAAGTCCTTTTTCGAGTCAATAGGTGATTATCTTATGAGTTCTTTTGGCATGCAATGTATCAACAATTTCCTAGCAAGCATGATATCTAATATTAGAAGTATAGAAAACCACCCACCTATTCGAAGAAAAATACTACAAAGGCTCCTAGAATCTCCTTGAACACACGAGCGGTCCTTCTCCTCCTAGAATGAGCTACACAATCGCCTTCTCCACCTTGCACTTTAGTGAACCCGAGCCTCTCTTGGTGAAGTAGCCAACCTCCTTCTAGGTTGGAACACACAATCTAAAGCTCTCAATCTTTTACTCTCCTATATAGTTTCTTTCTTTCAATTACTTTTCTTAGTGTTGTATGCATGAAGGTAGGGGGTATTTATACTAGTTTCAGGATAGATTGGAGGGCTAGGATTATACTAGATGGTTGTAGATGAATGGCTAGGATAAGATGGAAAGTTGTAGCAACCACCCATGAGCAAATAACCACCCATGCAACCCCACTCTCCCACTCTTCTCCATGCATACCCGGCCACCCATGGGTGTGCAATGCACACACACGTGCATGCACGTGTCCCAACTAGTGTCCCCTAATTAAAGTTGTACAATACAAAAATAATTAATTGTCTAAAAATGTGTCTACATGACAAGTTAATTAAAAAGTAATTAATTCATGGACTTTTTAAAAATAATGGGCCTTTAGAAAAGAAAAATACTTGATTTATTAGTCGGGCATAGTTTTAAACAAAACAAATTTAGGCTCTTTAAAAGAAAATGAGCTTAAAGAATAAAAGAAAAGAGAAAAATAATTATTTTTCATGCTATAGAAATTTTTTTCATAAGAGAGTATTTATACAAAATTTTGCACGTGCACAACTCGTAAAATCTACAATTTCGCATTTATTAAAATTCAGAGTATTACACGCTCTCCCTCGTCGCCCCCAGCAGTGACCCAAACAATAAGTATAAGCACCATATAAGAGACCGCAGGCACTCCACCAATCTGATAACTCCATATCAAAATTGAGTCCTCGTTCTCATCCCCTCGCTTCACCATCGATGACTCTCACCGCAACCTCGCAACGAGAATAGACGTCGCACCTAACCCCTGCAAGCCCTCTGACCTGAAAGAAACCAAAGGCACCCCTTACTTTGACCAACCATGGTCAAAGTAGAGCCCAAACTATAAATTTGCCTGACACCAGACGCCCACACCAACTAGGGCACATTTCACTGCTAATTGTAAATCGGTTGTAATTTGGATATTAGGAACGAGTTTGGATCTAAGAAGCTCCGCACCGTTAACTCGAATTTCAACACTCGACTTGAAATTCAACTCTCCCCCTACTACATCACTTTCCAGATCAAAATCGAATTTCAAAACCATTTTTGAAATTCTAAAATCTCCTTCCCCCCCCCCCCCCCGACTCTCTTCCCGACCTCCCCCACGTGCTCCACGGCAGTCCTGACTACCCTAAGTTCGCTGAATGCCACCCGATGCCGTTTCTTGGCAGCACTCCCGCTACAATCCCAACACAACCAACTCGAGCTCTGTGCGTGCGTCGCCATCCCCGATGCCACCAACACAAGTCAGAGACTCCCACAACCAATACCACGAACAACCCTTCCCAATTCGGAGATCGATCCTCTCCGGCGATCGGATTCCGCCAACCCTGGCCTGCTGCCCTGGTCCAACGACCACCTATGGTCACCAACCCTAGCCACCAGATAACAGTCAACCCCACGGATCACTGACGTACTCCGCTGCCCTTGCCCTGGTCGCGCTCGACGAAACACTCCAGCCGTCGGCCCACACCACCTAGTAACACCCGCCCTGGTCGTGCCAACCCTAGGCGCCTTCAACGAGCCCCAACTGATCTCCATTCCGCCCTCGACGAGCTCCAAAGGTCAGATCCAGCGAACCACCTCTGCGTCAACTGCATGGGTTTGGAGAGAAAAAAGAGAAGCGGAATGGAGACGGTGAGATCTGGAAGAGAGAGGAAGAAGGGACATAAGGAGCTTCAACGGGGGGGCAGCCCAAGCCGTCGCCCCCCAAATTAGAGATACGTCAGGGTTTTGTTTCTGTTGGATTTTTTGGGGAGAGCTTCTCTCTCTAGAAATTCTAGAAGGAGAAGCTATTTTTTGTACTGAAACTACCTTTTCGCTGTATTGCTTCTTTGGTTCCCACCATCTTTGCTATTATTCCAATTCGAGTTGTAACTACAATTCGGCTTCCCTCTTTCCCACAATTTAGAACACTTTGCAAATTGTTCTCATTCCAAACATCGTCAAGTACAACCAGAAACCTTTTACCTGTTAGCCCGCACTTCAAAATCTCTAGAATTTTATTAAAGTTTTGAAGCTTATAGAAATCATGGGGTTTATCAATGGAAGCTGATTCTATTATCTCTTTTGTGAGCCTTTTCACATCAAAATTATCAGACACACAAACCCAAGCCGTAAGATCAAAGTGGTCTTTCACATTGTGATTATTCTAGAGATCTTGCACAAGAGTAGCCTTACCCACGCTGCCAATGCCAACTATAGGAAGAACATGGTGGACATTTCTGCTACTAGATGCACCACCACCATCATCAGAGATTTTCAAGATAAACTTCATTAGCAGGGCTCTCTCTTCGTCTCTGCCAAACAGATTGGATTCAATGGGCATGGAGGTCGTCTCTCGCAACTGCATCATCTGGGATACCCTTAGACTGACTGTAGGTTAGAGATTTTCCGTCTTAATCTAATGGTGTCCGAGCAGTAACCAATAAACTCATCAACAAGGTCAAACACGTTATAGTCAAAACCTAATGCTATCCCCCCAGACATGCTTCTAACCGATAGAAAACGCCATTCGAAAGCACCAAGCGTTCTACAAAACCGCGGTGAAGCAAGATATTAAATAGGAAATCCCAGTCAACTTTTTCGTAAGCTTTTTCAAAATCCAGTTTTAAAAGGATACCCTCTCTACCGGAATGGTGGCAATCCGAAATAATTTCTTGCATCGTTGCCACTATCAAAAATAAATCTACTTTAATAAATCCCGATTGGGCCGTATCAATGAGAGAGGGGATCACCAGGTGCAGACTAGCAGAGAGGACTTTCATTATAATCTTAAAAATGGTATTAAGGAGGCTAATAGGGCGGAAGGCAGTAGCACTGTTCACATCTAGAACTTTTGGAATAAGCACAATATGAGCATAGTTAATACGATCAAAGGAGAAAACACCCTGATGATGTTCGGTGAACATGTTAAACAAATCATCTTTGAGAGATTCCTAGAATTTTTGGAAGAAAAAGGAAGGGAATCCATCTGGGCCAGGGGCTGAATCACTATTCATTCCGAACACCGCAGATTTAATTTCTTCCATAAAGAATGGATCATCTAGGTTGGATCATCAAGATTAACTGAGCGGTTGCCCGGAGTACCTAGAAGGGCCTTACAGAAGGATAAGAATACGGCGTGAAAATTGACATCGTTGTTCACCTCCAAATTATTAACAATGATAGAAGAAATCCGATTACATCTTCTACAATGAGAGAAAAAATTGTGGAAAAAGGAAGTATTGGAGTCCCCATCCTTGAGCCAGCGTTCCTTAGAACGTTGGGCCGACTTTAAGTGCTCGAAATGGAAAAGGGAAGCATAATCTTGCTTACACACATGCCGACGATTCCTATGGGATTCAGAGATGGGACTTGACACTTCCAGGACATCAATGGAATTAATAGAAGATAGGAGAGAGTTTTTAAGCTCCTGAGTATTACCGAATCTTTCTTTTCGCCAAATTCTACAACCGTGCTTTATAGCATGTAGTTTGAGTAGAATCCGACCAAGGCCATGGGAACCAACCACACTTGCAAGGCAATCGGTAATTAGGTTAACAAAAATTTGGTCTTCTAACCAAAAATTTTCAAAACGGAATTTTCTTGGTTTGGGAAATAAGAAGTTAGAATTCAATAAGATCGGAACGTGATCCGAGCAAGGGTTAGGTAAAGGTTGAGTGAAAGAATTTTGGAAGAGGGCAATCCAATGTGGGATACCAAGAACCGATCAAGCTTAGCCCGAGATGGGACTAAACGCATATTGGACCGAGTAAAGGATATGCCATTAATAGGAATATCAACAAGTTGGAGATCGCGGATACAATCGTTGAAACGAAGAGAGCTATTTAAGGCCGAAGGATTACCCGACCTCTCGTGGGTAATTCTAGTAACATTAAAGTCACCGCAAAAAATCCAAAGGCCCTGAATCCACCCGAAAAAAGAGTCGAATTCCTCTCAGAACGCCTGGCGGCAATCAGCAGAACTCGGGCCGTAAACCGAAACAACTGTAAGATCACAGTTGACTTCCAACCAATGGAGGGTAACCATAAGAAAAACCATAAGCCGACAAACGGAGACCAGATGGAAGAGAGCCTCTTTGTAACCAAAGAGGATACCCCCACGCGCATCTATTGAATCTAATGATAACCATTTGGTTATCATTGATCCGCCAATAGACCGGAGAGTGGAAGGGAGGATGGAGTGAATTTTAGATTCCACTAAAGTGATTAAATCACAATGGGAGGAAGCTATTCATTGAAAAACAGCATGTTGTTTCTGGGCACTGCCAAGCCCCCTAATGTTCCAAGAAACACTAATCATAACCGGATTTGGACTCCCGGGCACACTGAATTTCTAAGTTGCGAATAAGATCCACATCCTGAAGATAGGAAGGATCTAATGAGAAGCCCATGTCTGCTACAAGTAGAAGCAAATCCAAATTAGATAATGAATCAAAATGCACTTGATATACCGATCCAAAAGCCTTAAGGTTCTGATTTTGCGGATCAAACGGCAGAATTTCTAAATTCCGCACTTGTGCTGCTAAAGATGCTTTCGAGGATGTGGAAAGATGAGAATTATTTTTGGCTCGGATCCACACACTAGACCTAATCAAAGGCAAGGGATTCCTTTGTGATTTACGAGTCGGGGTCAGATGGCCAGGATTCAAGGACACATTGGTAGTAATGAGACGAGATCCTACCGGAATGTGGCCCCCGCTACTCTGATCATGAAAAGAGGAATCAGAGGAAGGAAGACTTGAAGAGGAAATTTTATTCGAGCATAGAGACTCCTGCGGAGTGAGGATTAATGCAATATCCTGCTTCGTAGACACAGAAGAGGTAGCATAAGAAGCCTTAGAGTATTTAACAGAGGCAAAAGAACGTATCAGGGTAAAGAGCAGAAAAGTGAGGATAATCATTCGAGTTCAGAGGGGAGGGATCGGGACCGTAGATGGTCGAAATCTGACCTTCCGACCAACCACAAAGGCGCAAAATAAAATTGAAAAAGGTAGGGTAAGCCAAAGATTGAAATAAATAACAGGGATGCAGACTAAAAGAATAAAAGTTCTGCACACAGATAGGTGAGAATAAGTACAAACAAATGTCAGATCATGAAAAAATTCAAATACCTTGCCACCATTCGAAGGCATCAATGATGCAAGAAGGTTCTCGATGGCCTTGGAGTCAGCATCATGCAATTCTGAGGAGTTAATGGGAACCTTAGCGGAAAGTTTGAGAGCATCCAAGTCGGTCTTGGTCATGCTCACGGTGGAAACGTTAACCACGTTCATGTACTTATCCCATTCGCCTGCAAAATGAGGATTGACATTCCATGCAGGCCAAGAAGAGGTAGTGGTAGGGGGAGAGGGAGTAACTCCAGAAGAGGCACCACCCATGATCGGCCCAGTCTCCGAGATAGGGGCAGAGCCCGAGAAGGGAACGACATCAGGAGCCATCAGTGCAGGAGCCGAATGAGTGGATAGAGCAGGGTTGATCCACACCAGGTTAGGGGCCTTGGAAGGGGATCCCGAGGGTTTAAAACTCTTCATGCTGCTATGTAGATTAGGAGGATAGGACTTTTTAAAAGGTTTTTTGAGTGGCCCTTTATTTTTGGAAGACAGTGTCGTTGTCTTCGCAGTTGAACCAACTGAGAACAGAGTCGACTGTTAACCTAGAGAGAGGAGGTCGATGAGGTGCAGGTGAGCTCCCCGATGCATTTGGACATCACTGCCACCAGATGAGGAGAGTTGCAATGGGGGGGCAGACCAAGAATAGAGACCTTTGTTGGCGTTGACAAGAGAGCCGGAATGGGACAGCCCTTGGAGGCCCACTTGCGGATATGGAGATGAACCGAACCAATAGTGAAGGATTTTTTTCCACAAGCTCCATGAGCACCTTAACCGAGGGACAGTTGATGACAATGTCCCAATTAGAGCAGGCATTAACCGCCTAGGTCCAGTTGACCACATTATAGGTGTTGCATAGAAAGTCATTTAAAGCAGCGTTAGTGATCGAGCCACCTGAGACAGAAACAGCCCCGAAGCTCTCAAGGTTGGCCATCTTAGACAAAATGTTCGGAGATAGAATAACGATAAGAGCGACCTCTTTATCATGGGAAAGGGGGGATCTAAATGATGGGGGATGAGGCGGTGGCAAGACAGTCACCTGTGCCATAGAGGAAAGAGGGGATGGGGGTTGCTTAACTGCCGATAGCAGATGAGAAGGCAAAGCAGAAGCCCAGGCAGATCGAGCACAAAGGGCAAGAGTTCAGTCAGTGAGGCTTAGTGCTAAAGCTGATCCCCATTGTGCAGGTCCGGGAGCAGAGCAGCAAGTCAGGACAGAATCAACTGCTTCGAGAGTGCCCATATTTTTGACAGAACAAGCATTTCATCTTTGCTTTGCTAAAAAGCTTGAGGTGACCAGTCTATAGGCAGTGAAAGCAGCGGAGAGGAGATAAGAGAGAAAATGATAGGGTAGCACTGTAGAGGGAGATGGAGAAGAACAGCGGGAATTAAGGGCTCGAGATTCACCCCGAATGTTCTGAAAATGGGGTGAGTTAGGTGAGGGAGAACAGGCCGCAAGAGATCCATTAAGAGAAGAAGGAAAAACAATTTTTTTAAAGGCCTTTTTTAACAACTTCTACCCAAGACAAGGCCTCCATGAATAACGAAGCCCAGTAATGCCAATCAAAAGGGGGAGTGTCACCCTGATACTGTAGCGATTGAAGATCGCAAAAAATGGCTCCGAAAAATCCCAAGAAAATACCAGTTAATCCACCAACTAAAGGAAAAGGTGAAAAAGCTGTTAAAGAGTCACGACAGTACCCGAAGAAAAGGTAAAAAATAGAGAAGGGGGAAAACCCCCTGGTACTAGCAGAATCCACACAAGGTAAAGCAAATCTGAAGAAGAACACCACCAAAAAAGTACTCAAAAAATGGAAATAACTAACGGAAGAAGCTGTAGCAGCCCGAGACCATTAGGGGTCCAGAGATGCCACCACCCAAGCAATGGAACCAAAACCACCACTAACATACAAACAACCAGAGCTAGAAGGCTAAGAAAACGGGAATAACTAAGGAATAACAACCGAGAACACTTACAGTTGGAGGAAGTCCAGCAACCAACTCAGTCTAATTGAGATCTGGAGATACCTGCAGTAGAGGGGAAGCACCTGGTCTCAAGCCGCCTGAAGGCCCGAAAAATCAGAGGTCTCGAAGGCCTCACACAAGCACTGTGGACGAGATCGGGAAAACTTCAACAGGAAATCTCGCAGTAGAGGGCAAGGAAGGTCCTCGCACCAGCGCTCTGGATGAGGACCGGAGATCTACAACACCAAACGGATGCGACCTAGAGAACACCGCAGACGAGGGAAGTAAGGTCCTCAAGCACAAGAGAAGACGAGGGGCAAGGATCTTGGAGCCGCCAACCAAAAGGACGGGGGAGGAGCTAACACAACGGTTTTGTAGCTAAAGATGATATCTCAAACATTCAAGAAGGGGGAAGGGGGGAAGAGGCAAGGATCGATGGGATCTGGGAGGCAAGGATCGATGAATTTTTGGGAGAGTGATAATCAAATTACTATTAGTTATTGGTTTGTTTTGACATGGATAAGAGCATCCACAGTCGTTTGCTATAATTGTCATTTTCCCAAATTTTAGCAAACGAATTGAAAAGTAGCGCTGCAATCGTTTCTTATTTTCCCATATTTTGGCAAAGCTTCTATTCCCATTTCTCAAATATGAGAAACGAAATGAAATTTCTCAAATTATAAAGGACGGGGTATGATACCCCGTCTCTTCGATTTAATTATTTTTTAATCCTATCAGACGGACGATCATATACCGTCTCAATAATTCTTAAATTTTTTCTTTTTAAAAAAAGAGGATGGACGGGGATACATACCCCGGACGGGGTATGATACCCCGTCTCTATCATTAACCCAATTTTTTTTTTTTTAAAAAAAGTGTCCAGACGGGGAATGATACCCCGTCCGGGGTATCAAACCCCGTCCCACAATTTGACCACAATATTTTTTTTTAAAATCCCCTCAGACGGGGATAGATACCCCGTCCGGGGTATCATTCCCCGTCCGGGAGTTGGTTTTAATTTTTTTTTTTTTTTTTTATTCCTACTTTGCCCATTTTTATAGTGTCAACACACTTCAAACCATGGGGGTATTAAAGTCTTCTCGCACTAAAAGTTGGGACAAAATCATCCCACTTTGCCTGAATTAATTCGCCCACGCCAAAAAAAATAAAGCAGCTTTCGGCCCGGATTTCATGGACGGGGTATGTTACCCCGTCCGAGCTTTAGCCACCCTTTTTTTTTTTTTTTGACAGACGGGTAATGATTCCCCGTCCTACCCCATTTTAAAATTAAAAAACTTGGGACGGTTAATCATATCCCGTCTCTAACGAATATGAGAAAAATTTAGCAAACCACGACTGCAAGCACTTCGTCCATTTGATATTACTGTAGCTGCCATATTATGAGAAATGAGAAAAACGAATGTGGATGCTCTAAACAATTCATCTACACACATCTAAAATCCAAAAGGCGATGAAAACTATAGACCTAGGTACTATTCTTTTTTTTTGCCTCTTATAAGAGGTTAGATTATAAGAGATTTTTTGTGTAAGAGCCTCTTGTAAGAGCCTCTTTTTTAGGTGTTCTATTTATATAAAAATAACCTCTTATAAGAACATCTTATAAGAGATTTATGTTCTTTTTTCACCTGTTACAAGAGTCTATATTACCCCAAAGTCTCTATTACCCCAAAGTGAGCATGTAGAACTAAGACAAATATCATAAACATATATAGGTATAACCATGGATACTTTTCCACCCATTTAGAGCAAATTATGTCCGAAGTCTTTCAAGCTGATAAAACTATACTCATAAATTGTAACCTTCTCAAAATATTGTTCAGGCTCACTATAATTATCTACTAAAAAGTAAGAACTTTATCAAAAGAAGAAGGCCTCACTGATCACTACAGATGTCACAGAAAGAATTTCTTACTTATATTATTGTCAAGAAAATCCCAGGTATATTAATGTTCAGATAGAAACTGTCAGTTGTAATGCTATATTGTCCAGATGATACCCCATAGAGAGAATCTAAAACATAATTTGCATACCCAAACATCTTAATAAAAACATTGCCTTAATCATGATGATCTTTAGTGCAGAAGTATGTCAAGCTGTGAACGTTAATTAAGTTGTCAAAAAAGAGAAAAGGAAAGCAATTTGGCACTTAAATTATAAATGCATATATGGATCGAGCAGTCAAGAGTTTTTAGATCAAATTGTCAGCCTATAAAAAAACTAAACAAAAAAAACTACCTTCTCGTCCAAGTAGGAGAAGCAACTCAGATATATATACATCAGTATTTAAAACTAATTGCATCATAGTGACAACAGATAAGCAATCAGAATTCCAAATTACACTTTTGGAATTCCAAATTACAGTTCGGGGTAATATAGACTTTTTAAGTGATAGAAGTCTTATAAGAATTTGAAAGAGGCTACTAGAAGTCTTTTTGGCTTATAAAAGATTTTGAAGAAAATGTCTTATAAGAGGAAAAAAAAAGAACGCTAAAAAAACTCTTGTAAGAGGTGGACCACCTCTTACAAGAGGTAAATCACTTATAAGAGGAGAAAAAGAACACTACCCTAATCTATAAGCCTCATCTCTAATAGCCTTATCTTATGGTTTTGCTCATCACTATTGGGTCCCATGGCCAGACCAAAGGAAGTGGCATAATAGAGAAGCATATTATCTGAAATAACATTCAAAAAAGACGTATTAGCAAATAACATACCTTTACAAGCCAAAGCGGGAACCTTAGATTTTGCGGCCGATTTGATAAGATCCTCCTCACTAGGCCCGGTCGATCCCCACCTGTCTATTTGCCTCTTACTTTTCCTTGTTGCTTCATCTATGATTCTCCTTGTTGCTTTATTGAGAGCTTTTAAAGCTTATAAATTGTATTTCTAAAATTATTTTAAATTATTTTATTGATGTTTTAAGAAGACTCATTTCTTACAATATTTTAGTTATTTTCTTTTGTAATGGATTAAATACTTATGTTAGCTCTTTAAGCTACTTTTTATTGATGAATTTTATCGCCATGAGATTTGATAATTATTATGTAGTTAAAATGGTTGTACTCGGTTTGGGGGCATTAAAGATTCTCTATAACGTCAGTACATTTTGAGCTCAAAGAGCTGCAGTACCAAACAGCGCTTTTGGTTCTCAGGACCTGCACTTTGAAAACGACTCCCTACACAGTTCTTTTTTAAACTCCGGTCTTTGAAATGATAGAGAGATCTCAGATAGGCATATTTTTCGCAATATTCCTAGGATCAGCTGTCGAACAAAGAAAAGAATATATATATATATATATATATATATATATATATATATTGTATTTTTTTACCACTGCTACGCAACTCATCAAATGGTATTTTTGCATCAATCTTCCAGTTCAACTTTCCTTCTGTTAGCAAGATAACTAGTTCATTGAACAACGACTACTTTATGTCTAACTTCTAACTTGTTTGTCATGCAATGAAAATGTTAATAATGATTTGGATTGGATTGGGGAAACACTACTTCTCCTGTAACACTCTCACAAGAGCGAAATATTTATCGAGTAAAATAAATAAATAAATACATTTTCTTGTTAATTTCATCCTTGTAATACTAAGAATATTAAATAAATTAGATAGTTACAAGATCAATGGTTAATTGATGTTGACAAGAAAACTTATTTGAACGAGAAACTTCAGGTAACAAAGAACGAATACATTCTAGAAGCTCTGGAGCAACCGTTTGAGTTGAGTGAGATTCAGAGTGCGATTAAAGACTTAGGGCAGGATAAAGCTCCAAGACCTGATGGGTTCCCCATATTTTCTACTCCACTTTCTGGGATATTATCAAGACGGACTTATTCTCCAGTTTTTAGGTGCTATTCCAGAATGCGGTTCAGATTAGCAGCCTCAACTATGCGTCCATCGTTTTAATCCTCAAAACAGAGGATATCAAAGAAGTGGGGAATCTTAGACCTATTAGCCTTCTGAACTGTTCCTTCAAAATCATTACGAAAGTCCTTGCTAACATATTGAACCCTGGCTCAATGCGTTCATCCATCTAGCCCAGAGTGGTTTCATTCAAGGGCGGGACATACTTGATAGTATTGCTATTGCCCATGAGACCATCTTTCAATGTGATAGGAACAAAGAAGAAGACTTCCTGCTTAAACTTGACTTTGACAAAGCCTATGATACTGTGGAATGGGAGAGCGTGTTAGAGGTCCTACAGTCCAGTGAATTTGGTTCCAAATGGATTGACTGGATTAACAAGTGCATTAGAGGTGGCACATCCTCCGTCTTAGTCAATGGTTTTTCTAACAACCTCATAGCTTGCAGAAGAGGGCTTAGACAAGGAGATCCCCTGTCCCCTCTTCTTTTCACCTTGGTCGCTGATGTTTTATCAGAAATGACCCAGCATTGTTCCAATCACCAACTACTTCGAGGCATTAGAAGCATGGATGGGGTCCGTACTAGCCTCATTCTGCAATACGCTGATGATACACTCCTCTTCGGGCAAAATGAGATGGATGAGATTCTCATTTACAAAGGCATCTTGGTATTCTACGAAGCTTGGTGCGGGCTTAGAGTTAATTTTGCCAAAAGCAGTCTAATTGGACTTGGGAGATGTGATGATGTATCTCCCGCTCTATGGGCTAATGTCCTTGATTGCAGAGTGGGGAGTTTTCCCATCAAATACTTAGGAGTGCCACTGCGTCCGGGCCGACTCAAACGCAGTGATTGGTCTACTCTCATCGAGAGAATTGAGAAGTGACTCCCTGGATGGAAGAGGAAACACCTCTCGCTAGGAGGCAGAATCACGCTCATTAACTCGGTTCTCTCTAATCTGCCTATTTACTGGATGTCCATTTATGAATTTCTCATCTGGGTTATCAACAAGATTGATAAGACACGTAGAGACTTCTTATGGAAGGATAGCTGAGAGGATGGTAAAGGTCTGCCTCTTGTTAAATGGAGCGTGGTTTGTAGGAAAAAAGAGTTAGGTGGGTTGGGGATTTTAAATCTTCGAGAGATGAATAGAGCTCTTCTGTGTAAATGGTGGTGGAAAATTCACTCCTGCCTTCCCCAAGACCATTGTTGGGTACGTTACAGGAGGCGTAGGCGTTTCAAATTTGGTGGGGGGCAACATTGTAGAAATGTGTTCCCAGTGTGGATGGGAATTGACAAGCTCGGTGATCTTTTCCATAGCCATTCCCCAAGCTCTGTGGGGAATGGGGAGAACACCCGATTTTGGCTAGACGTTTGGGTCAGCCCCAATTTGCTTGCTTTGATTTTCCCAGAGATTTTTGAGCGTGCTATTAATAAGCATGCTCTGGTGGCAAACTATTGGGTCAGGTCCTCTTGGCAACTCAAATTATCTCTCCCTAGCAACGATTCCCCCTATCAACTGCACCCCCATTCTCACTTTGTTAGGGGATTCCCATAGAGTCACTATGCTTTCAAATGACAAGAGAGGGTGGCGGATTAATTCCAACGATCAATTTTCGGTGAGATCTATGTACACAGCCCTTTCTGACGAGGGGATAAGATGTGCTCATGACAGAGTCATTTGGAACTCGTGCGCTCCGCACAAGGTCCACGCTTTCTTATGGCTGGTCTCTAAGGAAGCTATTCTAACGAGAGTAAATCTTGCTAAGAGGGGTTTGCTCATCGTCGTTTCCTGCCCTAGGTGTGGGGGTGGAGAGGAAAACATCAGTTACCTATTCCTTGACTATATTTTTAGGAGGCGACTTTGGGAGTTCCTACTTTTGGGATTTGGAATCAGCAGATTCCCACTGAGAGTTACTCACCTATGGGGAGACTTCCATCTTTCGGAGATTGGGAGAGAAAGATTGAGGGAGTGGGATTGTTTAGTGGCAGCTACTTTATGGGTCATTTGGCTTGATAGGAATTATTCATGCTTTAGAGATAGCTCTTGTACCTATACTCAATTAATTTATAAAATCCTTTCTCTCACTTCAACTTGGCTTTCCATCCCAGGTGCTAGGAAGAAAGCAAGAACGAGGATACTATTCCCTAGAGGTGATGCGAGCTCTGGCAACGGCAACTTCTGATCGACACACCGCAACCCACCCTAGCTGGACCGATGGGGGTGGTGGATTCTGTTCACTTTTGAAGCTTGCATACTTAGCTGGTTGCTTTTCTTTTGGATAAGAAAGTTGATGTATTTTGAGACTTTGTATTTTGGGAGATGTATTGGGACTATGTTCCGACTTTGTATTTGCTTCAGTTATCTATGAGATTCGATGGCAATTCTCTTGCCATCTTTTAATCAACAAAAAAAAAAGAACAAATACATATTACCGAAGAATCATCAGGCCTGCATCTAATTTCCTTTTCGGATTTTCTATATTGCTCAAATTTGGAATCCGATCTCAAGTGTGAACCTAATGAAGACTACATATTCATCCCAAATTTGGAGGAGTTTTCTATTCTCTGGGTATAATTGTGGTTCTCTAAGTTCAAATTCTCGCTCATGTGCAGTCATGGCATGAGAAGAACTTGAAGGGAGTAAATGAAAAACTGAAACCCATAGATGACTCAGAATCAAACATACTCAGTGTTCGACCAAGTCCTTTATGTATCAGCATGACCTGCATTTAGCCTAGATCACTAAACCTCAGAGGACCTGAATCTCAAAACAGTTTTTGTTTTGAGATTCATGTTCAAAATACAAGCCATGTTTACTCATTCAATTTGTTCGGAATGTATCAACATCATTGCCAACTGAATCCTTTCATCGTGCAATAAGCCTTCTAATACAAAAAGTAGAAGGCAGCCTGCAGTGTTAGTTTCATATCTCTATTTCCATCTCTTATTTTGAGTTAGTTTCGCACCCAGGCAGCCTGCAGTGTTATTATCATGTGTCCAGTTTTGTGTTGCTGGCCCATTGCTCCTCCTCCTGTATATGCATGGTGCTGTCTTTTTCTTCCTGCTCTGTTCGTGGCTACCTCTTCCTTATGCTGTCGGAGCTCTTTGGATTGTTGTATATGTCTCATTTATTTCGGGTATATATTTGCCTGTTTTTTGTTAGTCGTAGTTTTACTGCTTGTACTCTACTTTTTGGTTATTATTTATATTATGTCGTGCTAGAGTCTTTCGACTCTATCCTTCATACAAAAAAAAAATATACAAAAAGTAGAAGAAGCAAACTAGATTCAGGAAGCTAGACATTGTTAAGGCTGCTGGAAATAAGATGAAAAAAAATGTGAATTGGTAAAGGAAAAGGGAGGTGAATACGGTCAGGCACTGATACGATGCAACAAGCATCAAAACAGGGTGCTACCAAAACTGCAATCTGTAAAGACTAATGGGTATCTGAAGCATATAAGAAGAACAACCATATACCACAGAGTCAAGATGTTTTTAAACAACACATATATTCTAAAACTGACAGTAAACAGAAAATATTATAAATTTTCATGACAAAACGGTATGAAATCATATACACTTTGCTGATTTCACCTGAAAACTAAGGAATTATCCTTCTGCACGTTTTTCGAAGCACTGCATCCAAGAGTCACCTATAGGCTGAATATATCGGAACTATAATTTTTTATATATCTATAATAGGAACTATAAAGTTATAGATCAGTATATAATGTATAAGATGAATGCCTTTAATCTCTACAGGCTGCTTGTATTACGACATTGAAACTTTGTTGTTCAAATATGCAAAACCATTAACATTTAACAAGATGATGGTGCCTAACTCGAATCATCAAGACGAAAATATGTGAGGCAGAAGTACACAAATTACAGCCTGAATGGGGATACAGAAGAATTTTCCCACATCATGAATTGGACATAAAAAAAAAATAATCAGCAATGGTCACCAACAAACATCTATATCTATAACTATTATAATGGGAGAGATGGGGTTGGTAAACAAATAAACAATTTTTTAATTTTTTTTGTATGTGTGCAAACACGTGCAGCGCACGTGTTGGTGGTTTTTTTTTGTCCTTTTCCTTCCTCCTCCACGTGCATCGCACGTGCATCATACTAGTATTTACTTAAAGTGGGGGATGCCCACTTCAAAATTATTACAAATAAAACGAAGTTCACACATTGCATACTAATCAAGGAAGCAAAGAGTACATACCACAGAGAAACTCCATGCAAGATGGAAAAAAACTTAATCCTGACAGTTGGGATCTAGGAGATCCAGACAAAGGAGGAAATAACACAATAGTGCATGTCCTGATATTACAGTTATTACACCAATCCACAAGAAACATAACAAGTGTATGATAAAACCAAAAGCAAGCATGAGAATCATCTTCCATTGTCCATATCCTTTATTTTCTTGCTTTGATAGCTGAAGAACATCTCAGGATTAACTCCTCACTCCTCAGTCCTACGCTGTAAAATTAGCAAAAAAAATTAGCTCTATAAACAGGGATTCAATTGGATTATCAGTAAGTATTACTAAATCCTGGAAAAAATATTGAACAAGTTTGAGAAAAAAAACTGAGAATAGATAATGTTTTTCGAAGAATTAAAAAAGTATATTTGGGAATTGGGTTGAAGCAATATATGTTTCGACCGGGGTGCTACTAAAATTGGATATCAGCAAAGGGTGTGTGCAGCATTCAAACATTCGAAAGATGAAAGATAGAAGTGGTTATAGAATAACAAGAAAGTATCAAACAGAGGTGAGTGAGTCAGGGATAAATTATATCATACAGTTGATATATATGCTCAAAGCTTAGAGTTGAAAGACAGAACATTGAATTCAATCGAGGTTAATTATAAGAAAGTTGAGGGGAAATAAATGAAAGAATAATTAATCACCATGCGGAGTCTTTAACAACAAATAGATAGATGTTACCTTCCCTATTCTTCTTCTTCGTCTTCTTCTTTACCAGCATAAGAATAATCATGCAACCCAGTATTTAACGATTTCCTGTTGTCCTCTGTCACCACTATGTAATCTACTTCGAAGGTGGGGATGTGAGCAATCATCGTTTGCCAGTCATCATTCATGCATCTTTTTGCTAAATCATAGCAGCGTGATACATGCAATTCTTGTAGGGAGGCAGGCAGTCCCTCTTTCGGCAGTGACTTGATGTTGGGGCAGTTTACAATGTCCAATATCCTGAGAGTGGAAAGGCTGATCAGGTTGGATGGCAGGGACTCTAGCTTTTCGCAATATCCAACTATCAATTCTTGTAGGGAGGCAGGAAGTCCCTCTTCCGGCAGTGAATTGATGTTGGGGCAGTGCTTAATTTCCAATTTTCGAAGAGTGGAAAGGGTGTTGATCAGGTTGGATGGCAGGGACTCTAACTCCCAAGAGAAGCACAAAGAATGGAGGGAGGTGAGATGTTGAATCCACTCCACCAGCTCTTTTGGGAAGCAGCTTCTCATTTCTTCAAGTGCTTTAATATTCAGATGCTCAACAGATGTAAGAAGATTGGGGTACGGAAGCCATTCTGTTACTTTGGATGCGCTGTCACAATTGACTTCAATTAATCCTTCAGTTCCATCATAGAAGAATGCAGTTTTTGACATGTTCATTCCGATTTGATTAAAATTAGATGGCGGAAACTGAAAGATAGATCCTCTCAGCTTAGGGCATTTCCCAATTCTGAAATTTTTAAGACGTGGGAACAATACAAACTCTTCTTCTTCTTCTTCTTCTTCTATTTTGTACCAATCCTTCAATTCGGGCATCTCGTAGATATCAAGTTGCTCCAGTGATGGGAATATTGTTTTAGAAAACAACTGGACCTGGTTGGTTGCATAAAATTCAGAGCCGATGCTTCTCACTGCATTCATTCCTCTTAGACGTAGCACCTTTAGGAAAGGAAGGTGTCCCAAAGAAGGGAGGAATTCCCATTTTGAACAATTATACAATTTAAGAGTAATTAGATTAGATGGCCAATTTGCATTCCACCAACTGGGAAAACTACCGCGGTAACCTCGGATTCCGAATACTTCAAGATTTCTACTATGTGGCTGAAGACTTTCAAGTACATCCTCCTCCTCCTTGTCGTTGTGAAGAAGATTAATCCGATGATCTTCCTTCTCCTTCCAACACAACCATGGCACTCTACGATTTGAAAGACGGTTTTGATTTTGGTGTGGTTGAGAACCTTCAAGTACCTCATCCCATTCCAATTTCAAATATTTAAGATGACTTTTGTTGCCCAACATGGCCTGAGAGGCCTGCTCCTTTGTCTTAACAGTCTCAAGACCCTCCAAACAAAGTGTTGTCAGCTCTGACATGTCCCTTATCTGTCCAATGTCCAATCCCTTCTCTCCCTGATTAACTTTAAACTTTAACTCTTGAAGCAAAGTTAATGTTCCAATCCAAGCTATCCCATTCGTCGTACCTGCTTCTAAATGACGCAACTTTATGAGTCTGTTAATCTCATTTGGCAAAACACAACTTTCATACCTCCGAACCCGAAGCCGAAGCACTTGCAGGTGGTAAAGCTTGCACACTAATTCCGGCATATTAAAAGAACGAGACCACTTATTATAAGATATATCCAACTCCAAGTACCGTAGATGCAACATTTTTTGAATAAATTTCAATGACAATTTCCCTGGAAACTTATGTAGTACCAACACACGTAGACCTTTCAGTTCACTCAACACATCTAATGTCTTCTCAACAGAGCAAACAAACACAACAAGGCTCCTTAAATTTTCATTAGCAAGCTTATCATTGCAAAGTAGAGAAAGATTGTTAGCACAAATTGATATGTGGCGAACCTTCTTCGGTGATGAGATGTGTGCTTCATCGTTTTCTGCAATGTAAATTTCGCCATCAGACAAAGACTGTGCAAGATCATGAAGTAAGTCATGGATCACATATTCATTCTTAAATATCTCATGGATGAAAGATCTGCTTAGTAATTCATTAAAGTAAGCCTCTCCAATGTTCTCTAGGAGTTGTTGTTCATTGGGTAATATAAAGCCATGGGCAATCCACATTCGAACTAAATTTGTCTTCTCATATCTGTAATCTTTGGGAAACAAAGAACAATAAACAAAGCATTGCTTCAAATATGAAGGGAGGTATTCATAACTTAATCTAAGTGCCTGCATGATTCCATCTTTTTGTTGATCAGTTTGCCACAATTCATTATGCAAGACTTCCTTCCAGTATTGGCCATTCAATTTCTGCTTGAGTAAAGCACCCACTGTCTTTGCTGCTAGAGGAATGCCTTTTAACTTCTCAGCTATTTGCTTGCCAACAAACTCCAAGCCTGGATAATTTGCAGGATTCTCATCTCCAAAGGCACATTGTCTAAAGAATCTCCAAAATTCCTTTTTGGCTAAACCTTCCAGATGTATCGCTTCTTTGGTTCCCATCATTTTTGCTATTTTTCCATTTCTAGTTGTAACTATAACTCTGCTTCCGTCCTTCCCACAATTCAGAACACGCTGCAACTGCTCCCATTTTGTGTTGTTCTCATTCCAAACGTCGTCAAGTACAATTAGAAACCTCTTATCTTTCAGCCCATCCTGCAAAATTTGTTGAATTCTATCCAGATTTTCTAGGGAATTGAAATCATGGGGTTTAGAAATGGAAGCCGACTCTATTATCTCCTTTGTGAGCCGTTTCACATCAAAATTATCTGATACACAAACCCAGGCCTTAAGATCAAACTTCACATCTTGATTATTGTAGACATCTTGCACAAGAGTAGTTTTGCCCACACCGCCAATGCCAACTACTGGAAGGACATGGAAGTTTCTGCTGCTAGATGAACCACCACCATCACCTGAAAATTGGTTTAGCAACTTCATTAGTTGGGCTCTCTCTTTATCCCTACCAACTGATTTGATGGGCATGGAGGTTGTCACTCGCGACTGCATAATATCGAACTTCCATTGACTGACTGCAAGTTGGCTTTTGATCAACTGATTCATAACAGAGCTACCAGCAGCTATCCCTTTAAATTTATCTACCACCTCATTCAACTTCTTAACAACAGCACCGGAAACAATGAATTTTTTTACTGTGCTATTTGCACATGTGAAGCATCTCTTGAAAATATTGTTCTCATCATCAGCCGTCCCCTCCACTTTTTCTTGGATGATTTTGTATTTTAACATATCGAGCACATCCTCTGCATCGTATGTAGCATCTTTAATATCTTTAAGCCAGTCACCCAATCTTGAATTCTCAATTCTTCGCTTGTCAGCTTCACATAACACAGCTTGTATCTTCTGTAGATCTTCCTCTAAACACTTGAGTTTATACTTAATACAAGGTTGAAACTGAAAATGATCATTGATGTAGTGCTGGACTTGATTGGCTATAAAACCAACAGCAGTAGATGCAACCCATCCCCCCAGTTTCACTAAAATCATTTTGGCTGCCATCTACAAGATCAGAATACATGTACGAAGGGTAGAGGACCTTGTCATACACCTCCACTAGAGCATATTAATACTGTAAATGAATCCGAATGGAAATCAGGAGATACCACTATGAGCATATCATATGCAGCAGGATCAACAGTTATACTGAAATACAATAAAAAGAGTCATATATTAGAACTTAGAATACAATAAATACAAGTGATTCATAAACCAAACATAAACACGTACAATTAAGGAAGGTAGACACAAGTCTGCATACCTTTGGAACTCCACATCAAGCTATGCTTTCTTCCCAAAGACATGGTGGTAGCAGTGATTCCTAACTTCTCTGAAAGGAAGCAAGATGTTAATTAATATGTGAAATGGTAAAGGAAAGGAAAAGTTTAGGAACTCTAAAGGTAGGCTGTTTAGAATTAAAAAATGTATTTCAAAATTTTTATTTGTGGTGGAAATGAATTATTAAAGTTAGCAACAAATTATTCTTTGATGACCAACAAACTTTTTTTGTTTGTCTTTTTGTCCAGAAGGATACTTATGAACTTGTATATTTCAGAAATGGTCCTAACTAATGTACGAGTTACTGTGGAAATGGTCCTAACTAATGTAGGAGTTACACTGTTCAGTGAAAATTGTCCTAACTAATTTTTTGTGACTTACAAAAAAGGTGCTCTCCTTCAAATTAGTTTCACTCATTCAAACTTGGTCGATTCATGTCTTGAACAACCAAGTTTTGAAATATGTCTTGAACAACCAAGTTTTATTTCAAAACTTGAATTAAGCATTCAAAGACCTGGATGCACAAAACATGTGTTCCATGTTGATGTTTTAGTTTGCTCTGAACTTGTGCTTTGATTGGAGAATATACTTTGGTGGTGTATGTTTACTAGCGTGTCGTTTGTTGTAAGACACCTAGTATTTTTTGGGTTGTGCTACTATGGTTTTGCTCTCTCTCTCTCTCTATATATGCTAGAGGCTGGAGCGTCCTTATTATCCACACACACACACACAAAAACCATATTTTCCAGTGCAACTTGGTTTATTTGACTAAAATTATGATTAATTACTTGATCAGGAATTTCCTTGCACTTTCAAATATGTGTAACCACTGGTCTTGTGGAGATATAAATATCTCGGTAGGTTGATGAAAAGTCTACATGAGATAATATCAATTAAAAGAAAACATTTTATGTGCATGTTATGTTATTGAATGGGAACTGCATTAATTTTTTATTTAACTTTGCAATAGAGTTAAAACTTACTATTATTTTGTTACGAGTAGAACCCTCTCCTGTTTGTATTGTTTGGATCCTATTTTAATAGCACGGTTATATGACTATATGAGTTCCCAAGTCCCAAATCCAATTAGGTAAATTTCCTTGAATTTAGACTGCCCGCCCTAACTTGAATATATATACCCTTGATTCAAACTTTCATTTCATTTCATTTCATTTCTATTCCTCCATAGCACACAGTGTTGTACATTATTGATTTTTGTTGTATCATTAATTCCTAGTTGCAAATTTTATCAGTCATTGACTTGACTTGGTGAGAGACAGAATTTTTGAAAGCTGGCATAGGTTAGGTCCACTGATACTGATACAAGAATCAATTGCCATCGCTCATTTCTTCTGTCAAATCTTTCTTTTCTTTTCTGTTTTTCAAAGAAATGTCCTTTTAATATTTTTTTTAAAAAAATTAGTGCTATGGCTTTTCTGAGCATAGTAAACGTGTTTTAGGAAAGCTTGTTTATGTGACTCAATGATTTGTTTAGGATACGCCTAACTTCTACTTCTAGAATGAAGTAAATTAAGCATGAACTAAACAGCTAAAAGATTAATACTTCAAACTTAATGGATAAAACATTACTTTTTTATAATTCACACCTAAAATGCATATTAATAGCTAATTCCCGTAGTGGGGGTTGTTTTGAATTTCATTTTTTTTTTGAATCTAGTAATGTGTAAGATCCTATTCTGGAATGTTCGTGGACTTGGCAAGGAGGCCAAGCGCACAATGGTAGGGGAAGTTATTAAAAATAATCACATAGATATTGTTTGTCTGGAAGAGACCAAACTATCTCAACCAACGAACACGGTTCTAAGGGGTCTAAAGATAGACCATATACAGGATTGGAAGGTTAGGGACGCCATAGGGGCGTCAGGGGGGATCATGGTAGGGGTCAATCGCAGTAAATTTGATTTACTGGATGAATGGGTAGGAGAGTTCACGGTTTCGGTAGTGGTCCAGCGAAGACAAGACGGATGGCAGCAAACTATCACGGCGGTATATGGCCCAAATGATAGAGCTCTAATACCTCAGCTCTGGGACGAGCTACTATTCTTAAGGGGAAGGTGGAATCTCCCTTGGGTGGTGGGGGGAGACTTCAACATCGTCAGACACTCTTATGAGCGAAGTGGAGGATCGGGCAACGGTCATGATATGAGGAAATTCAACCGGGTGATTTCCAATTTGAGCTTGTTGGAAATCCCAATTAATGATCGAAGATTTACGTGGTCCAACCGTCGGAGGGAGCCGAGTCTTGCTAAGCTAGACAGGATCCTCTCCTCCACTGACTGGGAGTCCAAATTCCCGTTGGCATTGGCTAGGTCTTGTGTTCGAAAAACATCAGATCATGTTCCAATCATGCTAGATACGGGTGAAGAGAGACAAAGGAGACCAAGCATATTTCGGTTCGAGAAGATGTGGCTGCTCAACAAGGAATGTGAAGATATTGTCAAGAAGTGCTGGGAAGAAGGTAATGGGCAGACTGAGCTGACAGCCAATCTGCATAAAAAACTGGTCACCCTCAGAAGGAGACTCAGAAGGTGGAATAAAGTTACGTTCGGGAATATTCTGAAAAGGAAAGAAGAGACAGTTCTCGAGATTGAGGAACTGGAAAGACAGGAGGAAATGGGAGTCCTGGATGATAGTCAGTTCCTCAGATTAGCGACATGCAGAGAAGATATACAGCAAACTTACGTCAACGAGGAAATTATGTGGTGGCAGCGATCCAGGATAAGATGGCTGCAAGCAGGGGATGCGAACACAAAATACTTCCACAAGATCGCAAGTATGCGACGCAGATCCAACTACATTCAATCCTTGGATATTGACGGCATTCCGGTGGAAGATGCGAGTAAGATTAGGCAACATGTGGATGATAAATTCAAAGATCTCCTCGGCCAAAACAGAGTTAGTCTTAGCGAATCCCATGAACATTTATGGGAGGCTCTGCCAGGAGAGATCCTACTCAGAGTTGTGGCTCTGCAAGATCCATTCACCATGGAAGAGGTGAAGGCAGCAGTGTGGGGGATGGGACAAGACAGCGCACCAGGACCTGATGGCTTCCCAATCTTCTTCTACAGAAGGTTCTGGGATATTGTGAGGCTTCACGTTATGGCGATCATGAAGGCCTTCTATGATGGCACTCTAAACTTGGAGAGGCTCAACTGCGCAAATGTTTGCCTTATCCCCAAAAAGCAAGCAGCAACCGAAGTTAATGATTTCAGACCAATCAGCTTGATTAACTGCTCAGTCAAAATTATCACAAAAGTGCTAGCTAACAGGCTGGGGAAGATCATCGGGGACATCATTGAGGATTATCAGACGGGGTTTATTGCAGGTAGAGACATTCTCGAAGGTGTGGCGTTGGTTCAGGAAGTCCTACAGGACACGAAGAGACGTAAGAAGAAGGGCTTCATGTTAAAACTTGATTTTGAAAAGGCTTATGACAAGGTCGAATGGAAGTGCTTATTGGAGATCCTTCAGAGAAGGGGGTTCGGTTATAGATGGATAGGCTGGATCCAGACTTGGCTTACTACTTCCAAGTTCAATGTGCTTATTAACGGGGAGCCAGGAAAGGAAATCAGATGTAAAAGGGGCCTGAGACAAGGCGATCCTCTGTCACCTCTCTTATTCACTCTTGTTGGGGACGGACTGCATTGTATGCTGCGAGCCTACCGAGATAATGGTCTTATCAATGGTCTTGGGATGAGGAGGGGCATCTCCGCTGTGATGAATATCCAATACGCGGATGATACAGTTATCTTCGGTGAGTGTGATCCTACACAAGCAGCGCTCATCAAATGGGGCCTGTACCTATTTGAAGAATGGTCGGGATTAAAAGTCAACTATAACAAAAGTTCCATCACATTATTAGGGGACACAGGTGAAATAGGGACCACTGTTGCAAATCTTCTAAACTGCTCGATCCAGAAACTACCGATAAAATACCTGGGGTTGCCGATCGGAAGTGGGACTATAAGGAGGGGAGATTGGCTTGGCCTTATCGACAAAATAGCTAACAGGCTAGAGGGATGGAAAGGGAAAATGTTATCGTTCGGAGGAAGACTGATCTTACTCAATTCCGTAGTGAGCACTATTCCGTTATACTTTATGTCCTTCTACCAAATCCCGGTTTGGGTCATCAAAAAAATCGACAGGCTTAGGCGGCGCTTCTTATGGCACGGGGCGGGGGAAGGGAAAGGATACGCCTTAATCAAATGGGGCATAGTTTGTAGACGAAAAGAGTTCGGAGGATTAGGGGTAGTCAATATTCGTCAAATGAACCAAGATTTATTATGCAAATGGTGGTGGAAACTCAGAACTAAAACGAAGACTAAATGGGGCAAAATGTTAAAGGCGTCTTATTTGAAGAATGGTTGCATGCATCAGAAACAAAAAAACAAGGAGTCAGCATCCGGGTTTTGGAGAGGGGTGACTAACACTAGAGACATCTTCATCTCCGGAGTCACATTTTCAATTGGAAATGGTAATTCGACATGCTTTTGGAAGGACAAATGGTGTGGCCCAATTACCCTCAAAAGGAGATTCCCTCAAGCATACGGTTTTGCTGCAGATAAATATGATCGGGTGGCTACAAACCGGAGGCATGAGGAATGGCGACCAAGGCTCTCAGGAAGACTTACTACCGAGGCTAGAAGACAAAAACAGGATCTCATCGATTTCTTGCAAGATTGGAAGCCAACGGGGAATGACAACGAGGATAAACTTCTATGGGAGCAGGAAAAAGGGGGAGTTTACTCGGTGAAATCGACTTGTAAAAGATTAAACGATGGGGGGATGAGAGTTTTTGATCCGGTATGGAAGGCATATGCACCTCTTAAGGTTAAGACCTTTAACTGGCTGGCATGTAGAAATGCAATCCTAACTCGGGATAACTTGGTTAGGAGAAGCTGGCAAGGGCCAATTAATTGTGTAATGTGCAATCAGGAAAATGAAACGGTCGACCATCTGCTTGTCAGGTGCAACTTCGCGAGGCCCATTTGGGGAGATCTTCTTACTAGATTCGGTATCTACGGCGAAGGACCGGACACGGTCCTTGACGCATAGGGGGGAGGGGGGTGGGGTAGGTGGAAAGAGGGGCACATCCAAGGCAACCAGCTCCGTTTTTGGGAAACGGGGGTGGCGGCGATATGTTGGGGCATATGGCTAGAAAGAAATAATAGAATTTTTAGAAGCACACACAGACACATCATGCCTCAACAATTGCTATTCAAGATTATTGATAATATTCTGTTCTGGACTAAAACAGCAGGTGACGAACAGACTAAGAAGATCAACGCCATATACAAGGATATTGCCACTAGCCAGGACGTACTACAGGAAGGGGGAGGCACATCAGAGGAGGCTTGATCCCATGGCGGCGTCAAACGCATCCGGTCATCTTTTGGGGGATGTGTTTTGTAATTTGGAGTCCTACTGAGGCGCCATTGTATTTTGGGTATTTTTATTTTCTTCTATGTATTTTGGTGCGTTGCTTGGGCTCCGGAGCGACCTAGGAAGTGGAGTATTATTTTGGAGGGACAATGAATATCATGGCTCGAATGTGGGTATCATGAATATCATTGTCTCACGATGGTCGTATCTGTTTTATTAAATCTTATTAATGAAACTCAGGGGGGCTTTGGCCAACCTTTATGATAAAAAAAATCTTAGTAGCCAATTTTTTTTTTTTTTTTTTTTTTTTTTTTTTTTTTTTGTGGAAAATTCAACCAAAGAACAACCTGAGCAAGCTCATATATGCTTACTAGTGCAAATGGGTCAACTGGTTAGCTTGAATTTAGACTACCCACCCTAACTTGAATATAAACTCTCATATATATACTAGATTCAAATTTTCATTTCTATTCCTCCATAGCACACAGACTGTGTTGTACATATTTGAATTTTGTTGTATCATTAGTTCCTAGCTAGTTGCAAATTTTCACGGCACCCATTAGTCCTCTGGCATATTTCCGTTATAAGAGGAAGCACCAGTTGACCTGTTATGGTACTTGTACTTTTTTTAGTTTGTGCATTTCTAGAAAATCAATTGGAGAGAAGAAATTGTAACATGGGAACAAGGAGCATGGAAGAGGAAGAATAGAAGGGTCAGGAAGCTGCTGAATGGGAGAAAGACCATTATTCCAAAAGAAGGAAGTTTTTAGAAGCAGCAGCGGTGTTGTGGATCACACCACAGTAGGGGTCGTCAGATAACTACCTTTGTATCTTTATCTGCTTTCATAGTCTAGCTTCTTAGATGTATTTTGTATTTTGGATTTTACATGGCAATCTTTGGTCTTCTTGTAAATAGTACTACTATGTTTCTTTAATTTCGCATTAATGAAGCGATGACAGGGTCATCTTTTTATCAAAAAAAAACATGGGAACAAGGAATTAAGAGATCAATAATGGATATCGAGCAGATGTATACTTTTAAAAGCCGAAACATGGTAACATGTAAGTGATTATCAAGTAGAATTTTCAAGAAAATGCATGTGCATGTAGCATTTGCCCGAGGCCCCGAAGCCCTACCCCAAATTTATTTTTGGAAAATTCAACCAAAGAACAACTTGAGCTAACTCATATCTGCTCGAATGGGTCGACTGGTTAATTAGCTTGAATTTAGACTACCCACCCTAACTTGAATATAAACTCTCTTATACTTGATTCAAAATTTTCATATGATCGCATGAAATTATAAATCAGAACAAAAGAAAGTACGAAATGGAGAATAAGAGACTATTTTACCGAAGAGGTCGGTCGGGCCTGCTGCCTTTTTTCTTCTCTCAGATGAGATTGATCGAGGTATTAAGTATTTGAAGGTTTTAGATTTCAGATGAGTTTGCTAACTGAACTGTGGTATGATGGACTGATAGGCAACAGGAACAGCAACGAAAGAGCCTTTGCAAATAATGTAAGCCTGTTCGAGGTTAGGCTGGTAAATGAATCAATCCGAATGGAAATCAGGGGGATATCACCATGAGCAGCAAGATCAACATACACTGAAATACAATAAAACAGTCATATGTTACAAATTAGAAATACACATATATACAAGTGATCCATAAACAAGATGAAAACAAAATTCAGGAAGGTAGACAGTATTGGTCACACAAGTCTGCATACCTTTGGAACCCCACCATGTCTGTTATTTCAGAAGGATTCTTACGAACTTGAATATTTCAGAAACCCAATTTTCTGACTTACAAAAAAAAAAGGTGCTCTCCTTTTAATTAGTTTCACTCATTCAAATTTGTCGATTCATGTCTTGAACAACCAAGTTTTATTTCAAAACTTGAATTAAGCATTCAAAGACCTGGGTGCAACTTGGTTGATTAGACTAAAATTATGATTAATTGCTTGGTCAGGAATTTCCTTGCACTTTCAAAAACGTGTAACCACTGGTATCATTCAGTTTTAAGCAACACCATATAAATATCTCGGTAGGTTGAAGAAAAGTCTACAAGAGATAATATCAATTAAAAGAAAACATTTTATGTGTTATGTTATTGAATGGGATCTGCATTTATTTATCTTTGCAGTAGAGTCAAAACATACTATTATTTTGTTAGGAGTATAACCCTCTCATGTTTATATTGTTTGGATCCGTCTTAATAGCATGGTTATATGACTATATAAACTCCCAAGTTCCAAATCCAATTAGGTAAATTTCCTTGAATTTAGACTACCCACTCTAACTTGAATATAAACTCTCTTACAATTGATTCAAATTTTCATTTCATTTCTATTCCTCCATAGCACACAGTGTTGTACATTATTGATTTTTGTCGTATCATTAATTCTTAGTTGCAAATTTTATCCGTCACTGACTTGACTTGGTGAGAGACAGAATTATTGAAGCTGACATAGGTTAGGTCCACTGATACTGATACAAGAATCAGTGTCCATCACTTCTTTCTTCTTCTTTTTTTTCTTTTTTTTTTCCAAAGAAATGTCCTAGGACAGCTTGTTCATGTGATTCAGATTTTAGGAGTCGAATGATTTGTTCAGGATACGCCTAACTTCTTCTATTTCTAGATTGAAGTAACTTAAGCATGAACTAAACAGCTAAAAGATCAATACTCAAACTTAAAAGATAAAACATATTTTTTTGATAATTCCCAGCTAAAATGCAGAGCAGAAATGAGGCCATAATGTCTAGCACAGAACATGTACAGGACAATATGTGAGGCACAAAGTAAATTGGCTACTGGCTAAAAATTGAGAAATATAGGCATTTTCCATTACAAAATATGAACAGGTTTCCAGAAAACAGCTATCAAGAAACAATTTTCATTTCAGGTTGTGGATACCCTGCTCATACTACATACAGGACAAACTTTGTTGTTCAAATATGTACAACCATTCATGAGATGATGGTGCCTACCTCATGGGGAGAATGTGTGAAGTACAGAAGTTATAGCGCAACTGGAGATTTAGAAGTATTTTCTCATCTTGACTTGCACATAAAAGGGAATCCAGAAAATGTTTACTGACAAGCTTGCTTACTATAAAATTATTACAAATAAAACGAAATTCACATATTGCATGCTATCTATGAAGTAATTTTTTTGCTGCTTTTTTCGAAGTTTGGACAATGTTTTGACTTGTGAATGCAACACATTTATGAATTGTCATGTTTTAATTAGAATATTTGCGTATTTTCTACATTCAAAACCCATATAGTGAGCCAATTCTTCGAATAAGAGTAGTCTTACCCATGCCCCCAATGCCAACTATAGGAAGAACAAACGATATAAAAAAAACTATAGGAAGAACATGGACATTTCTGCTACTAGATGCACCACCATCATCATCGGAAATTTTCACGATAAACTTCATTAGTTGGGCTCTCTCTTCGTCTCTGCCAAACAGTTCGGATTCAGTGGGCATGGAGGTTGTCTTGCTTCATCTGGGATACCCTTAGACTAGGTCGGAGCTCGATCAAATGATTCCTATCAATGATGATCCTTCTAAATTTATCTAGTACCTCATTCAACTTATCAAGTTCATCACTAGAAAAGTTTAAACTTTTTACCACCACACATGCACGTTTGAACAATCTTTTTACTAAGATTGTGTGACACTTTTCAGCCATTTCTAATGTACGTAGCATTAGGGACATAAATCTTGCAATATTTTAGCCTAAGAAGCACAGGCAAAGATACAACCAACAGTTGTACTCCTAACAAAATAATTGTAAGTTTTGACTCTATTGCAAAGTTAAATAAATGCAGTTCGCATTCAATAACATAACACATAAAATGTGTTCTTTTAATTGATATTATCTCGTGTAAACTTTTCTTCAACCTACAGAGATATTTATATCTGTAAAGGCCCTGAGTGACTACCTCCATACTAACTCTACTAGCATCTTTCGCATGCACTGCATGTGTAGCCATAAGAAAAATTTGTACATAGACAACACCTTGTTGTTGCTGGTCAAGTCTAACTTTCAGTGTCTTCTTATACTTGTATCCATTCAATTAATCAGCTCTATTCTAGTATATATCAGAACCTATCCACCTCTATTTTCCTGTGCCAACATTTTGCTTACCTAGAGAAAAATTCACAAATTTCCATCTAGTTTCCTGCCTCAACACTGTCTAGTTTCTTGCATCTAATTTGCTTTTTGTTTATTAGTCATATGTATTTAGGTAATGAAACTTCCAAGACTGCCATTGTATTTCATTAACTGTAGTTGATCCTGCTCATGTTTGTATCCTTTGATTTTCATATTGTTTTGGTTTTTTTGCAGTTTGAGATTGGTCTAGTGGAAAAGCAAAAAAGAATAAAATGTCTTTGGGGTGGGAAGTGGGGGGATGGTTTGCATCACCTGTCGTTGGCCGATTAGTTGATAAAGTCTGGTCCTACATCAGCAATCAATTTAACTATGCAGCTAATACCAAACACAGTCTCGAGATTCTGCACGAATATCTAATACAGATCAAAGCAGTGTTACATGAAGCTGACCAGCGGAGGATCGAAAATCCAGACTTGAAAAAGTGGCTCCTCAGTCTCAAAGATGCTATCTACGATGCAGAGGACGTACTTGACATGGTTGAATACAAAATTCTTGAAGACAAAATTGAAGGGAAAGCTGATCGGACAAGTCACATTTTTCATACAGCGTTCAAACGTGCACGTGTGGTGGTGGAAAGTATAAACTTTTCTGGTGATGAACTTGATAAGTTGAATGAGGTACTAGACAAATTGAGAAGGATTGTTTTTGATAGGGATCATTTGATTGAGTTGATCAAGGGCCATCCTATAAGGGTATCCCAGATGATGCAGTTGCGAGAGACGACCTCCATGCCCATAGAATCCAATCTGTTTGGCAGAGACGAAGAGAGAGCCCTGCTAATGAAGTTTATCTTGAAAATCTCGGATGATGATGGTGGTGCATCTAGTAGCAGAAATGTCCATGTTCTTCCTATAGTTGGCATTGGCGGCGTGGGTAAGACTACTCTTGTGCAAGATGTCTACAATAATCAAAATGTGAAAGACCACTTTGATCTTAAGGCTTGGGTTTGTGTCTGATAATTTTGATGTGAAAAGGCTCACAAAAGAGATAATAGAATCAGCTTCCATTGATAAACCCCATGATTTGTATAACCTTCAAAATTTTGATAGAATTCTAGAGATTTTGAAGTGCGGGCTAACAGGTAAAAGGTTTCTGATCGTACTTGACGACGTTTGGAATGAGGACACACAAAATGGGAGCAGTTGCAAAGTGTTCTGAATTGTGGGAAGGAGGGAAGCCGAATTGTAGTTACAACTCGAATTCCAATAATAGCAAAGATGATGGGAACCAAAGAAGCGATACAGCTGGAAGGTTTAGCTGATGAGAAGTTTTGGGGGTTTTTTAAACAACGTTCCTTTGGTGATGAGAATCCTGCAAATTATCCAGGCTTGGAGTTTGTTGGCAAGCAAATAGCTAAAAAGTTAAAAGGCAATCCTCTAGCAGCAAAGACAGTGGGTGCTTTACTCAAGCAGAAATTGAATGTCGAATACTGGAAGGAAGTCTTGCAATATGAATTGTGGCAAACTGATCAACAGAAAGATGGAATCATGCAGGCACTTAGATTAAGTTATGAATACCTCCCTTCATATTTGAAGCAATGCTTTGTTTATTGTTCTTTGTTTCCCAAAGATTACAGATATGAGAAGACAAAATTAGTTCGAATGTGGATTGCCCATGGCTTTATATTACCCAATGAACAACAACTCCTAGAGAACATTGGAGAGGCTTACTTTATTGAATTACTAAGCAGATCTTTCATCCATGAGCTAATTCCGAACAAATATGTGATCCATGACTTACTTCATGATCTTGCAGTCTCTGTCTGATGGTGAAATTTACATTGCAGAAAATGATGAAGCACAAAAAGACTCATCACCGAAGAAGGTTCGCCACATATCAATTTGTTCTAACAATCTTTCTCTACTTTCCAATGATAAGCTTGGTAATGAAAATTTAAGGAGCCTTGTTGTGTTTGATTGCTCTGTTGAGAAGACATGAGATGTGTTGAGTGAACTGAAAGGTCTACGTGTGTTGGTACTACAAAAGTTTCCAGGGAAATTGTCATTGAAATTTATTCAAAAAATGTTGCATCTACGGTACTTGGAGATATCTTATGAACAGTGGTGGTATCTTTCTTTTAATATGCCGGAATTAGTGGGCAAGCTTTACCACCTGCAAGTGCTTGGGGTTGGGTGGTCTTATATTGGGAGTTTTAAAATAGATGAAAGTTGTGTTTTGCCAAATGAGATTAACAGACTCATAAAGTTGCGTCATTTAGAAGCAGGTACGATGAAAGGGATAGCTTGGATTGGAACATTAACTTTGCTTCAAGAGTTAAAGTTTAAAGTTAATCAGGGAGAGAAGGGATTGGACATTGGACAGATAAGGGACATGTCAGAGCTGACAACACTTTGTTTGGAGGGTCTTGAGACTGTTAAGACAAAGGAGCAGGCCTCTCAGGCCATGTTGAACAACAAAAGGCATCTTAAAGATTTGAAATTGCAATGGAGGGATGATGAGGAGGAGGAGGAGGATGTGCTTGAAAGTCTTCAGCCACATAGTAGAAATCTTGAAGTATTCGAAATCCGAGGTTACCGTGGTAGTTATCCCAGTTGGTGGAATGCAAATTGGCCATCTAATCTAATTACTCTTAAATTGTATAATTGTTCAAAATGGGAATTCCTCCCTCCTTTGGGACATCTTCCTTTCCTGAAGGTGCTAGATCTACGAGGAATGGATGCAGTGAGAAGCATCGGCTCTGAATTTTATGCAAGCAACAGTGTTGGGTTGTCTTCTAAAACAATATTCCCATCACTGGAGGAACTTACTATCTACGGGATGCCTGAATTGAAGGATTGGTACAAAATAGAAGAAGAAGGAGGAGGAGGGTTTGAATTGTTCCCACGTCTTAAAAGTTTCAGAATTGGGGAATGCCCTAAGCTGAGAGGATCTATCTTTCAGTTTCCACCATCTAATTTTAATCAAATCCATATGGACATATCAGATTATGGAGTCTTAAATAATATTACTGAAGGATTAATTGAAGTCAATTGTGACAGCGCCTCCAGAGTAACAGAATCGCTTCCGTACCCCAATCTTCTTACATCTGTTGAGCATCTGGATATTACAGCACTTGAAGAAAGGAGCTTCCCAACAGAGCTGGGGGAGTGGATTCAACATCTCACTTCCCTCCATTCTTTGCGCTTCTATAGATGCGAAAAGTTAAAGTTCCTGCCATCCAACCTAATCAACAGCCTTTCCACTCTCAGGATATTGAAAATTGAATACTGCCACAACATCAAGTCAGTGCCGGAAGAGGGACTGCCTCCCTCCATACAAGAATTGCATGTATCACGCTGCGATGATTTAGCAAAAAGATGCATGAATGATGACTGGAAAAAGATGATTGCTCACATCCCCACCTTCAAAGTAGATTACGAAGTGGTGACAGAGGACAACAGGAAATCGTTAAAGACTGCTTTTGGTGATTATTCTTATGCTGCTGAAGAAGAAGACGAAGAAGAAGAAGACGAAGAAGACGAAGAAGAAGAATAGGGAAGGTAACATCTATCTATTTGCTGTTAAAGACTCCGCATGGTGATTAATTATTCTTTCATTTATTTCCCCTTAACTTTCTTATAATTAACCCGGATCGAATTCAATGTTCTGTCTTTCAACTCTAAACTTTGAGCATATATATCAACTATTTGATATAATTAATGCCTGACTCACTCACCTCTATTTGATACTTTCTTGTTATTCTATAACCCACTTCTATCTTTTTATCTTTCCAATGTTTGAATGTTGCACACACCCTTTGCTGATATGCAATTTTAGTAGCACCCCAAACATTATCTATTCTCAGCTTTTTTCTCAAACTTGTTCAATATTTTTTCCAGGATTTAGTAATACTTACTGATAATCCAATTGTATCCCTGTTTATAGAGCTAATCATTTTTGCTAATTTTACAGCGTGGGACTGAGGAGTGAGGAGTTAATCCTGAGATGTTCTTCAACTGTCAATGGACAATGGATGATGATTCTCATGCTTGCTTTTGGTTTTATCATACACTCGTTATGTTTCTTGTGGATTGGTGTAATAATTGTAATATCAAGACATGCACTGTTTGTGTTATTTCCTCCTTTGTCTAGATCTCCTAGATCTCAACTGTCAGGATTAGGTTTTTTTTTCATCTTGCATGGAGTTTGTTTGTGGTATGTACTCTTTGCGTCCTTGATTAGTATGCAATGTGTGAACTTCGTTTTATTTGTAATAATTTTGAAGTGGGCATCCCCTACTATAAATAAATATGTTTGTTGAATATTTCTTTATGCTATGATAAAAAAAGTATTTCTTTATGTGCAATTCATGATGTGGGAAAATTCTTCTGTATCCCCATTCAGGCTATAACTATCAACAATAATAATTAGATTGACAGCTTGATTAGTGGAGAATCAGATTGACAGCTTGATTAGTGGAGAATCAGTAGGAATATATTCAGTTTTGGTAAATCTGTTGATAGCTTGATTAGTGGAGAATCAGTAGGAATATATGATCAGTTTTGGTAAGTCTGTTGATAGCTTGATTAGTGGAGAATCAGTAGGAATATATATTCAGTTTTGGTAAGTCTGTTGATAGCTTGATTAGTGGAGAATCAGTAGGAATTTGTTAGCTTGATTTACTCCAATATTAGATCTGGTAAGTTGTATATATATATACTACCACATACTAATAACAAATCAATCAAGTTATTTACAATCTCTCTTCTTCTTTATGGTATCAGAGCCAAAACGATCCTGCCCTCTTTCTCTCTAATTAAGGACGCCGCTCCTTACTCTAACCCTCACCCTTGCCTCCAATGGCCAACGACAACACATCCTTCATTTCCAACCCCTATGAACCTTCCAAACCCTTTGCCTGTATCACTCTTATCAGTGTCACCAAGCTTCTCCCCACCAATTATCTTAATTGGAAACTCCAAGTTGAAGCTCTCCTTGATGGCCATGATCTCCTCAAATATCCAGATGGATCCTTCCCCGCGCCATCGGAAACAATCTCCACCACTGCATCGCCTCCAGTGACGACCCCAAATCCTGCCTATCAGACATGGCGTCGACAGGACCGCCTCATCTATGGCGCCCTCCTCACCACTCTCTCCAATGAAGTGGCCTCCCTGGTGTCTCAGACAAAGACGTCGCATGATCTTTGGACCCTTCTCAAAAGCACCTATGCCAAGGCATCCCGCAGTCATCTCAAGCAACTAAAGGAGCGTCTCCGTACTGCTTCCAAAGGTACACAATCCATCACAACCTATATGCATTCCCTGAAGCAAACAGCAGATCTTCTTGCATCACTTGGATCTCCTGTCTCTGTTGAAAACATGACTGACCATGTCTTGCGCGGTCTCGACGACGGCTACAGAGCCGTCATTGATGGCGTGAATGCAAGAGACATCCCAATCACCTTTGATGACCTCCTCGAGAAGCTTCTCATCCAGGAACTCTCCATCGTTGCTGCTCAGAGACAGAATCCTGCTCCAATTACAGCCTTGAGTGCTCAGGCTCGGCCTAACTCCAACAACAGGTCTCGGTCAGGGCAATTCTCTGCACAGTCTAATCAGCGCACTGGCTACCGCAACCCTCCAAAACCGTTTCTAGGCCGATGTCAGTGGTGCAATGTCAAAGGGCATGTTCTATCTCAGTGCCACACCTTCAGACAGCAACACCCCGGTATCCCGCCTCCCCCTCGGGATCCTCCGGCTTACACTGGACAAGCTCGGGCCAATACTGCAGCTGCTGGCCCATCTCAGACTGGTTTTTTGGTTGACAGTGGAGCAACGCATCACATCACCAATGATCTTGCAAACCTGGCGCTTCATCACCCGTACACTGGCCCCGACTCGTTGTTTATGGGTAACGGTTCAGGTTCAAACATCTCTCATTCTGGAACACTTTTACTTAATGATTTATCCTTGTCTAATGCCTTGTGCGTTCCTTCCATGAAACAAAATATCATCTCTGTCTCTAAACTTACCAAACAAACTAACTCTGCTGTTGTTTTCCTGCCAAACTCTTTTTATGTAAAGAACTTGCAGACGGACCAAACAACCCATAAAGGCCCATGTGTGGATGGACTTTATCTCTGGCCCGCTACCTCACCGTCCGTCCACACCGTCCACACGGAATCCTCTGCATCATGGCACCATAGGCTTGGGCATCCTTCATCTTCAATCTTCAAATTCATTCAACAGCATTTTTCTTTGGGCTCAAATAAATTCCAGCAATCAGATTGCAACTCATGCCAAATTACCAAATGTCACAAGCTTCCTTTTCATGAATCCACTCTAAAATCTTCTTATCCATTGGAAATAATTTTTTCGGATGTATGGACTTCTCCCATTTTATCCATTGATGGTCTTCGTTACTATTGCATGTTTGTTGATCATTTTACTCGCTATATCTGGCTCTATCCAATGAAACACAAATCTGATGTGCAACCATATTCCCAAAATTTAAATCACTTATTGAAAATTTCTACCACCACAAAATAAAAATCTTATACACAGATAATGGTGGCGAATATATTGGTCTTCGTCCCTTTTTAAGCAACCATGGTATAAGTCATCACACCACCCCACCTCATACACCCGAGCACAACGGAATTTCAGAACGCCGGAATCGTCACATCGCCGAAACCGGTCTCTCTCTCCTCCATCACTCGGGATTGCCCCTAACCTATTGGCCTCACGCCATGACCACCGCAGCCTACCTCATAAATCGCCTTCCAACTCCAATTCTTGGGTATGAATCACCCTATTCCAAATTGCTCAACATTAGCCCGGATTATCATAAGTTAAAATGTTTTGGATGTTTGTGTTTTCCCTGGATTAAACCATATGCTGATCATAAACTTGCGCCAAAGTCTGCTATGTGTGTTTTTGTAGGTTACTCGGCTGATCAACATGCGTATTTGTGTCTCGACCCCAAAACAGGAAGGATTTACACTTCTCGCCATGTGAAGTTCGTAGAATCTGAATTCCCGTTCAGCTCTCTAGTGGCTCAATCCAATTCAAGTGTAGAGCAACAAACAGGCCCACTCCAACTCTCCATTTTACAGCCCATAGACCAACCCACGGTGAGTACCACTCTAAACACACCTGAAGACTTATCCGCTGCCACTCCCTCTCCCTCCATCACCCACCCACCAAATCCGGCTCCATCATCACCCTCAAACGAACCCACCCACACCACTCAATCCTCCAGTTCAATCTCCCAACCATTTCCACAACTTCCTGCCCCACCAACCCAACCCGTTGTCAAGAGACAGAAACCCAATGGCGGTGGGATCATCACCCGGTCTCAAAACAACATCGTCAAACCCATCAACAAGCTCAACCTCCATGTCCGACCCTCCTCTCCCATCGAACCCAGCACCATCACCCAGGCTCTTCGCGACCCTGATTAGCGCTCAGCCATGCAAGATGAATTTGATGCCTTACACCGTAACAACACTTGGGATCTTGTTAGTCGGTCCTCTGCTCAGAATTTGGTTGGCTGTAAATGGGTATTCAGAATCAAACGGAATCCGGATGGATCGATTGATCGTTACAAGGCTCGGTTAGTTGCCAAAGGGTTTCACCAACGCCCTGGTTGGGACTGTACGGAAACATTCAGCCCAGTTGTTAAACCGGTAACCATTCGAGTCGTCCTAACACTTGCAGTTCGCCAGGGTTGGTCCATACGTCAGCTTGATATCAACAATGCGTTCCTTCAGGGGACACTCAAGGAGGAAGTCTTCATGATACAGCCACCTGGTTTCGTCAACAAAGACTTCCCGGATCATGTCTGTCGCCTAAAAAAGGCACTCTATGGACTAAAGCAGGCACCCCGCGCCTGGTACACGGAGCTCCGAGTATTCCTGCTCTCCCTTGGCTTCGTAAATTCAACTGCAGATGCTTCTCTCTTCATCTACCAAAAACTGAGTGTTACACTGTACTTATTAGTGTATGTTGACGATATAATTGTCACTGGGAGCTCCTCTGCCGAGTTGTCTAAACTCATTGCCACACTCGCTGCTCGTTTTTCATTAAAAGACCTTGGTTGTCTTAGCTATTTCTTGGGTGTTGAAGTAATTCCTTCCGCTGCAGGTATGTTTCTTTCACAAAGAAAATATATCACTGATCTGCTACATAAATCTGCAATGGCAGATACGAAACCGGCATCCACTCCCTTGTCTGCTAGTGTTCCATTACTCAAGGATTCAGGTTCCCTCCTGCCTTCCCCAACTGAGTACCGAGCACTCGTTGGAAGTCTCCAATATTTGAGTCTTACTCGCCCAGATATTGCTTTCAGCACCAACAAACTTGCACAGTTCATGCAGAACCCACGAACGACGCATTGGTCTGCACTCAAAAGAGTGCTCCGATATTTGGCGAGCTCTTGTGACAAAGGAGTATTCATTTCGGCAACTGCTCCGCTGAATTTTTATGCCTACTCGGATGCGGATTGGGCGGGCGACAAGGATGATTATATTTCAACAACTGGTTACTTGTTGTATCTCGGCAGCACTCCCATCTCTTGGAGCTCCCGAAAACAACGATCTGTTGCTCGATCATCAACAGAAGCAGAGTACAAAGCCTTAGCTGACACGGCTAGTGAGCTACTATGGGTCCTTTCCTTGTTTACAGAACTTGGTCACACACCCACTACCAATCCGGTTATATATTGCGACAATCTCGGTGCCACTTATATATTGCGACAATCTCGGTGCCACAAATCTAAGTGCTAATCCTGTTTTCCACTCTCGGATGAAACACATAGCCTTAGCCTATCACTTTGTCCGAGAAAATGTCCAACATGGCAGGTTTCGAGTGTCTTTTGTGTCTACTGATGATCAGCTTGCTGATATTCTAACAAAACCACTGCTTCGTCCTCGGTTCGAGTCCTTACTGTCCAAGTTGCATCTCTCTTCCAGATTATACAACTTGCGGGAGGATATCAACAATAATAATTAGATTGACAGCTTGATTAGTGGAGAATCAGATTGACAGCTTGATTAGTGGAGAATCAGTAGGAATATATTCAGTTTTGGTAAATCTGTTGATAGCTTGATTAGTGAAGAATCAGTAGGAATATATGATCAGTTTTGGTAAGTCTGTTGATAGCTTGATTAGTGGAGAATCAGTAGGAATATATATTCAGTTTTGGTAAGTCTGTTGATAGCTTGATTAGTGGAGAATCAGTAGGAATTTGTTAGCTTGATTTACTCCAATATCAGATCTGGTAAGTTGTATATATATATACTACCACATACTAATAACAAATCAATCAAGTTATTTACAATCTCTCTTCTTCTTTAATAACTTGTGTACTTCTGCCTCACATATTTTCGTCTTGATTATTCGAGTTAGGCACCATCATCTTGTTAAATGTTAATGGTTGTGCATATTTGAACAACAAAGTTGCAATATCATAATACAAGCAGCCTGTAGAGATTAAAGGCATTCATCTTATACATTATATACTGATCTATAACTTTATAGTTCTTATTATATCAAAAAAAAAAATTTATAGTTCCTATATATTCAGCCTATAGGTGACTGTTGGATGCAGTGCTTCGAAAAACGTGCAGAAGGATAATTCCTCAGTTTTCAGGCAAAATCAGCAAAGTATATATGATTTCATAACATTTTTTCTTGAAAATTTATAATTTTTTCTGTTTACTGTCGGTTTTAGAATATATGTGTTGTTTAAAAATAGCCTGACTCTGTGGTATATGGTTATTCTTCTTATATGGTTCAGATACCTTTTTTTTTTTTTTTTGGATTAAAAGATGACTGAGTCATCGCTTCATTAAAAAGACATTAACGAAACAGATAATAAGAGTACATCAGATCGCCCGCAGGCTATCAGCAACAATGTTCACCTGAATATGAAACTACAGTCTGAACGACAACCAAAATACATCAAAATAAAGATACATCAATGTAACCCAACACAGAGAAATCTCAGTCGCTGATATGGGCAACCCCCTGTCTAAGAACTACTACTCCTCCCCCAAGCGCATCTTCTTTCTGGAACTGCGGAGCCCTGCCCATTCATAACAACATCTCAGTCGCTGATATGGGCAACCCCCTGTCTAAGAACTACTACTCCTCCCCCAAGCGCATCTTCTTTCTGGAACTGCGGAGCCCTGCCCATTCATAACAACATAATTTAATTTTGTGCATCAAAAAGGAAAGTCTATGATTAACGCTATTGAAACAATAATCATTACGATCTAGCCATAAGTTCCACAAAATAGAGGCCACCTCCGACTCCCACTCTAACCTTACATCCTTTCTAATCCTGTTTGATCTAATGTCCCCCCAGACCTCTCCACTAGACCGAGGACACTGTAACACTCCGTACGTTTGATTTACTTTCCCCCAAACCCATCTCGCTCTATGGCAATTGAATAGTATATGGTTCGTGTCTTCTTCATGATTAAGGCATCTATTACATATAACGTTGATCGTAATTCCCCGCTTCCTCAGATTAAATTTGGACAGAATTGCGTCGTTCTCTACCAACCACAAGAAAACTTTCACTTTAGACGGGATGTCGACACCCCATATGACATTAGTTGCTTCATTTCTCAATCCTCCACCGTTTAACCATTTATAGAGTGAGGATACCGAAAACTTGCGATTAGCCTCCAACATCCACCATCTTTCGTCCTCCACCTGTTGGGTGTAATTTCCTTCTCTACGGATGAAGTTGTTGACCATCTGAAGTTGGTCAATTGATTCTTGATCCAGAACGTCCTTGACCTCTAGTCTCAATCTTTTGTTCTTCCAAATGTCATTCACAAGTGTGTCATTGTTGAGGACCGCTTCTGCAGCTAATGGGAACAATCCCATCAGCGAGTTATAGCCACACCACTTGTCTTTCCAAAATCTCGTGTCCTTGCCATTCTTAACCCTACAAAGGGTGTTGCTATGGTAAACATCGCCAGTTTTGTACACCCCTTTCCAGAAAAAGGATTTTGTGCTGTTGATACCCTTTCCCCCATATCTAAATTTCTTCCTCGCCCGGTAGTTGGTGAGGGACTTACACCACCAATTGTTTCGTCGGATAGCCAACTTCCACCACCACTTACTTAACAGGGCATTGTTCATATCCCTAAGGTTAATGATTCCCAAGCCTCCATATTCTTTCCTTTTGCAAACTCTCCCCCAGCTAATCAGGTGGATCCCTTTTGCCCCCTCGTTGGCTCCTTTCCAAAGGAATCTCCTTCTACATTTGTCTATTTTGTGAATAACCCATGCCGGTAACTCGTAAATGGACATGAGATAGATAGGGATGCTGTTGATGACTGAATTCAATAGAGTGATCCGTCCTCCTAGAGTTAAAAATCTCCCCTTCCATCCTGCTAGTCTTTTCTCAATCCTATCTATAAGGGGTTGCCAATCTTCCCTCGAAAGTTTCCCTGGTCGAATAGGAATCCCTAGATATGTAAGAGGGAACTCTCCCTTATTGCATTCTAGCATTTGTTGGATCGATGTGATTGGAACGGAACATTTGTCACTGAGCTGGATGACACAACTCTTATTGAAGTTGACTTGCATGCCAGACCAAGCCTCAAAACACTTCAGGACCGCACCCATAGAAATGATATCCTCCTTTGAGGCCGAACCAAACAATAACGTGTCATCGGCGTACTGAAGAATAGATATAGGGTCATTAAAACCTTTGATAGCAATGCCGAAGTGACCCCTCTTATCTATGCCGTTAGCAATCATTTCTGCCAGCCCATCTGCTACTAAGGCAAATAGCATCGACGAGAGAGGATCCCCTTGTCTAAGCCCTCTCTTACATCTTATTTCTTTTCCTTGATTTTCGTTAACTATGAGAAAAGATTTACTCCCTCTAATGCAATGAAATATCCATTTCCTCCACCTTTCCCCAAAACCTTTCAGTAGCAACACCTCATCCACCGCCTCCCATTCGACCAAGTCATATGCTTTCTTAAAGTCCACCTTAAACAGAAACCCGTCCATTTTGTCTTTGCTTCCTCTGAAGACGATTTCATGAGCCGAGGCGACGCTATCCATAATATCTCTTCCTTTAATAAAGCCACTCTGTGAATCCCCAATGATATCCTTTAAGTGCGGCCCCAGTCTATTAGCCAATACCTTGGTAATGATCTTAAATGAACCATTGAGAAGGCTGATTGGTCTCAAATCTCCCGCCTCTTTAACCTCAGATTTCTTTGGGATCAGAACAATATTCGCATAGTTCAGCCTGTCTAAGTCTGCCTCTCCCTTATAGAAATCTTGTACGATGCGCATGAAATCCTCTCTAATGACTTTCCAGAATAAGCTATAGAAGAATAGCGGGAATCTGTCTGGACCTGGCGCCTTATCTGACCCCAGACTCTTGATGGCGTACACCACTTCCTCTTCAGTGAATGTGCTTTCAATGCTGTCCCACCCGTTAATTCTTGATTCCATCCACATCTCCTGATTCAGCGAACACCTCTGCTCTCTCTTCTTACCCAATAATTCCTTATATTTGTCATTGATGTGGGACCTGATTCTATCCTGGTCCTCACACCAAACTCCATCCACCTTTAACCCTGAGATATGGTTGTTTCTCCTTCTTCCATTGGCCATCCTATGGAAGAATTTGGTGTTTGCATCTCCTCCTGCAACCACTGAATTCTGGATCGTTGCTTCCAATAATATTCCTCCATCTTCCTAATTTGTAGAATATCTTGTCTATGTCTATATAGCTCGTCGAATTCGCTATCTATTAACTCTCTTTCCTCCTCTATAAGCTCTAATCTCTCAATCTTAGCCCCTATTTCATCTTTGATTCTTTGGTTATGTCCAAATTCTGACCTGGCCCACTGCTTTAGCTTTGTTCTTAATCTCCTGATCTTTTGAATCCAACAACCCACTGCTGAGTCGACCGTGATCGGTGCATTCCAACACTCCTCAATAATCTTAAGCAACCCTTCGCACAACGTCCAAGACTTCTCAAATCTAAATTGATGTCCGTTCCTTCTTTCTCCCTCTCCGCTATCCAGTGCTAGGGGAGTGTGGTCGGAGGTGAATCTGATCATTGCTTTGGCCCTAGCTAATGGGAATTTGTCTTCCCATTCAGTCGAAACAAGAATTCTGTCTAATTTTGCCAAAATTGGTGCTGCTTGTAAATTTGACCAGGTGAATTTCCTATTCGAAGACTCGATTTCCAGTAAATCTAAAGCGTTAATTAGCACGTTGAACTGCTCTCTATCTCCCGTAGACGCTCCTCTACCAAGATGTTCAAACTGAAATCTTGTAATATTGAAATCCCCCCCACCACCCACGGACCCCTGCATCTACCTCTAATGTCCCTAAGCTCGTCCCATTAGTCAGATACCCATTAGTCCCTAAGCTCGTCCCTAAGCACGTTGAACTGCTTCAGATACCCATTAGTCTTTACAGATTGCAGTTTTGGTAGCACCTTGTTTTGATGCTTGTTGCATCGTATCAGTGCCTGGACTTATATCCATTCAACTGATGAGCTCTAGTCTTTAGTTTCCAGACCGTATTCACCTCCATTTTCCTTTACCAATTCACATTTCTTCATCTAATTTCCAGCAGCCTTAACACTGTCTAGCTTCCTGAATCTCGTTTGCTTCTTCTACTTTTTGTATTTTGTATTTTTTATTTTTTTATGAAGGATAGAGTCGAAAGACTCTAGCCTGACATAATATAAATAATAACCAAATAGTAGAGTACAAGCAGTTAAACTACGACTGACCAAAAACAGGCAAATATATACCCGAAATAGATGAGACATATACAACAATCCAAAGAGCTTCGACAGCATAAGGAAGCAGCAGCCACGAACAGAACAGGAAGAAAAAGACAGCACCATGCATATACAGGAGGAGGAGCAATGGGCCAGCAACACAAAACTGGACACGTGATAATAACACTGCAGGCTCCCTTATACTTTTTGTATTGGAAGGCTTATTATAGAGTGGAGATGGAAATAGAGATGCAAGATGAAAGGATTAAGTTGGCAATGACGTTGATACATTCCGAACAAATTGAATGAGTAAACATGGCTTGTATTCTGATCATAAATCTCAAAACAAAAACTGTTTTGAGATTCAGGTCCTCTGAGGTTTAGTGATCTAGGCTAAATATAGGTCATGCCGATACATAGAGGACTTGGTCGAACACTGAGTATGTTTAATTCTGAGTCATCTATGGGTTTCAGTTTTTCATTTACTCCTTTCAAGTTCTTCTCATGCCATGACTGCACATGAGCGAGAATTTGAACTTAGAGAACCACAATTATACCCAGAGAGTAGAAAACTCCTCCAAATTTGGGATGAATATGTAGTCTTCATTAGGTTCACACTTGAGATCGGATTCCAAATTTGAGCAATATAGCAAATTCGAAAAGGAAATTAGATGCAGGCCTAATGATTCTTCGGTAATATGTATTTGTTTTTTGTTACCTGAAGTTTCTAGTTCAAATAAGTTTTCTTGTCAACATCAATTAACCATTGATCTTGTAGCTATCTAATTTAGTTAATATTCTTAGTATTACAAAGATGAAATTAACAAGAAAATGTATTTATTTATTTATTTTACTCGATAAATATTTCGCTGTTGTGAGAGTGTTACAGGAGAAGTAGTGTTTCCCCAATCCAAATCATTATTTTCATTTTCATTGCATGTCCAAACAAGTCAGAAGTTAGACATAAGGTAGTCGTTGTTCAATGAACTAGTTATCTTGCTAAATAAAGGAAAGTTGAACCGGAAGATTGATGCAAAAATACCATTTGATGAGTTGTGTAGCAGTGGTATAAGAATACAATATATATATATATATATATATATATATATATATATATATGATGAGTGATCCAATTTGAAACATCTTAAAACGAGAAAATGAGAAACATTAATTCTAACCATTGGATTTGAGAGGATTGAGATGAATGGCTCTAATTCATTTGGAATAGTAATTACAAAAACCGATTTATTTTAACTAATCTATCAAAAAAAAACCACAAAAAAAACCCAAATGATTAATTAGTATGATGTCTAGGAAACCCAATTGCCCAAAAAAAAAACCACGGACTTGGGAGCATGTAGGTTTTATCTACTTGTATCTCAGTTGCTCACGCTTCAGTTTGAATGGAATGGCGTTCTAAAATCTGTCTCTAGTTCCTTCATAGGAGTTAGTCCAGAGTTTGAAATTGCCCTTTATACTCTCTGTTTCTTTGTGGGTAGAGAAGATAATCATATTCTTCTGGGTCCGTATGCTGTCAATATCAAATGCTACCATCTAGGGAACGACAAAATTGGATCCGTGTTTCCAATTGCTGAATCTTGTGGAGTATCAACACTGTTGAAACTAAGACCGTAATTCTTGTTTGTACTGGATTTGATATATGTAACTTCTTAATTCAGTAATTGGTTAGAGTTGTTGATACTGGAGCCTTTCGATATTCAATGCTCTTTCTGTCAATTTGTATTTTCAGACGGAGGGTATGATTTACTTATCATAATCAACTCTGTAATTTGCAGAACTTACGTGATTTATTGTTATAAGGATTCATCAATATATTATCAGTTAAACCTTTCTCTCTTTTGGCAGATATTTCTCTGTTCTTATGATACTGAATATTTAGTAATATCCTAACAAAAGTTCAATAATATTCAGGTGTTTTCCCGGTGATTTTGTTCTCTGGTTTTTGTAGCAGATAAAGAAACAACAGGATGAACAACTTCCATGGGGGAGTTCTTATATTCTTTTCAGTCTGTAGCTCATCTTTGTTTTGATGCAATTTTGGTTTTGTAGGTATCATTCAACATGTAGATATATGTGCTCTCCGCATGCAGCTGCAGCTTCTTTCTAGATCTATATCTGCAACATTATTCCTCAAGATATTTGCTAATTGCTATCGATATCAAAATATTTGAAATCTATATCAGGTACATTGTCGCTGAGCTACAGTCCACAACTGAGTCTGAAAGCATTCTACATCCTGTGACGAATTGTAGAAAAGTTATCAGTCATTCAACAAAATAGGGGGAGCTAAAAAGATATTTCGGTGGTGGATAGATTCGGCTTTTGCTTTTCTAACTCAGTATAGAACATAACTCAGTATAGAACCAGTAATACATTTCTATACCAACTGATAGAATACCAACTTGATCCTGAAGTTGCCATACATAAGCTTGCATAATGATCTTAAAGCATTAATTACAACAGAATCATCCAAGAAGCCAACTATATACTTCTGCAAATGTAGATTATAGTGCATGAGCTTAAAAAAATTAAAAACACTTAAAAATATGTGCAGGCAGTTTCTTGGAAATTAACATCCATACATTCAAAAATTTGACAAACAATCATACTTCACCATAGAAATTAACATCAACACATCCAAAAATTTATTGTGAAAAAATTAAACTCGTAAAAATAATAGAACTAAACAATCTATTAAGAGTTTTAGTTACTCCAAATGCTTGCACTTGCCAAACTTTCAGTACTAGTAACTTTGTTTTTTTCCGGCAACCTCCATCCCCCCACATCATACTCTTTCATGATATGGAACTGGTAACAAAAAAAATAGTATAATTAGTTGAAAGCTATAACTAAACATGCAGAACATTAGATACGAATAAATTAATTCATGTAGTTATCTTACCAAAGAAAATCAAATTTACGATTCATTCTTTTCTGGACAATTTCGACTATCAAAGTTACCACCTAGATAAATCTCTACAGAAAAGAGGTTATCACTGATACTCATGAATACCTGAAATTAAAAAATCACACTATTGTTAACTGTATAAAATTTATTCATTCATATTTCTAACTTTTGCTCAAGTGGTGAGCACAAACTGATGTTTGTTAAAAGTCACTGGAGGAACTTTTCATGAAACAGGGTTGCCTCAAAATTCATGGTTTGTTAAAAGTCACTGGAGGAATTTTTCTCCTACCTTCTTTCTTAAACTAATTAATACACAAAAGACATGCACAGGGGACAATTAACAACATATCATCAACCAACTTCCATACATTAGGCAACAGTAAAAGATTAGCTTACTAGCATAATATTGTGCTTAAATGTAAACAGAGCATATCTAACTCATTACATTCGAAATCAGAAGTCGAATTTGAACACATAAAATGCAAGACTGCAAGTCTGACATACTACAAGTGCCATCATAACAAACAAATATGGGAGAAGCTAATTACAATTCCCATGTAATTCCATCTCATATGAACCAAGATACACATCCAATGTCAAAACATGTACATCAACAACCATAAAGCAGAAATTGGGACAGAAAAGTAATAATTGATATATCCTACAAAGTTATACTGTTTTGTCCACTGCATTCTCCTACAAAGTTATACTGTTTTATTTGTATAGTTGGAGACAACTTGGTAAACTGTCAATTGATACTTCTCATATTCATTTATCCCTTCTGCTTAGTTAACAAACAAAATAGTTCTCTCATGTAAATACAAATGATCACGTAACAAGCAGAAAAAGAATGGAATACTTTCCGTCACTCGGCAACTGACTATAACTGACTATAACTCGTCTTCTGTTCTGAGTAATATATATATACAAATCAGTTAGAAAATAGGATCTTTCAGTTCTCTTTGCCTTTACACTCTTGCTGTGTTGGTTCGACTCTAAGAATTGCTATAAACCTATAGCACATATACTTTTAAGCAAACACTGAAATTGATGGTATGATTATGACTTGAAATAATTTAGTTTTGTCATTTTTGCTTAAGCAATCGCTTGCATACATAGAGAATTAGAAAGAACATAACTTAGAAATTGATCCCAGTTTGGATGGGATGCTCAAGAACAAACTTGCAAGCTTCAGGGACTTACTCAACCTACCTCCTCAGAAGCATTCTCTTCCATTATGCCAGGTACTTGGTATTGTAGTTTCTTAAGGGCCAACTTTTTCCGTAAAGCTTTAGGTTAAATCTGGGTATGTATATTTTCGCTTTCCCAAGTTACATTTTTTAAACCACCATGATCTCGAGGGTGTATGTTACAGGTGTCTATACACGTAGCGTAAGTTATAGCTATTTGGTATATACTCATGTAACACATGTTATAGATTGGTATGCCCATACCTATATGGTTATAGCATATACTCTATACACATGCACCACATATGATAACTCCTTTATGATATATGCATATATGGTCCACATATATTGTATAATCTAGGATTTGTCCTTTGTAATTTGGCTATATATATTGTTCTAGTAAGGCCTAATCAATCATCATTATTTGATGATATTGTTGGCTGAATCCATGTTTTTAAATTCAAGTAGTAGCCATGAGTTCCTGCTTTTGAACTATTTTACTAAATTTGATTGTATTTCTCAAATCTCATCCTAACATGTTCTTAATTTCCTGTCTAAATTTGATGTCTCTGATGTCAATTACGAAATTATACTCGTAAAGTATGAATACTCGTAAAGTATGAATCCCCTGTTTCTATATTTGATTGCATGATATAATTAAACAGTCTTTTGACTTTTCAAAATTTAACTATAATAATTGTGTTCTTTCTCATTTACAGCAGGTTTGAATCTAGAATACACATTAAGGGTATTTTTTTCTTTCAATTTTACTCATTATATAAGGTATAATCCTTTTTCTAATGTAACGTGAATTCAGAATAAGAGATTGTTCGATTTAAAATGAAAATTAAAATAAATTGTTCTGAACTATGAACAATCGCTTGCATACATAGAGAAAGTCTATGTGGCTATGATTATAAAGAACATAAATTAGAAAGAACCTGACAATTTTCTAATGGCTAAACCTCTCTTAATCAATGGAAAATTTCCAGTGGAGAAACCTACAGACAAAAGAAGGATTTGTTATACTCCTAAAGACTCCAAGAGAAAACTAAACCATAGGGGAAAGTCTAGGACTGAGAAAGAGAAATTTTTGTATAAAGAATTGCACCCAACTATGAGTTTGCAAATTAAAAATCCTACCGGATGGGTTTCGGTCGGTCGAAGTCGACGATGAGGAGGAGAAGCCGGATGGGTTTCGGTCGGTCGAAGTCGACGATGAGGAAGAGAAGCCGGATGGGTTTCGGTTGGATTTTGGCGTCAAATCTTCAATGAAAGAATTGCGGAGGAAGAAGTGCAGAGAAGAGATGGAGCAGGGTGACGGCGGGATGAAGAAGAAGTGGGCGTCGGTGATCCAAGTCCCTAATCTTGGATCCAGGAAATGGCTGAGCTAATAGGCGTGGGAAGTTGAAGCAGCGAAGAGGGAGGATGGAGCTGTGAAGGCAAGAGTATCAGTTGTATCAGTTAGTGTGCAATTGTGGAATTGTATAGGGGTAAAGTGTAAGAAGTCATGTAAATAAGTAGTTTGGTCCTTGTAATTGGTTTAGTGTGCATCGCACGTGTGTAGTTGGCTGTAAGAGATTGGATAGCTGGGTCCCACTCTCTAACTGAATACGGTTAGAGTTCTTTTTCACGTGCGTCGTATGTGTCGTCATTGTATAAATTCACAAAGGGGGAAACCCAACTGGTTATGAATGGAATTAGAATTGGTTCTTGTTCATCACTCTTCCTCTTCATCTAAATCTTGAATTCTGCAGAACAATGGTGAGGAGACGTCCATCGGCGTTTATGCGCGCTGGTAGAGGACGAGCTGCAACAATGGTATCAGAGCCAGATCTCGATACGGCGATCGATCAAGAAGGAGATCTAGAGCTGGATCTCGAAGCTGAGAATCCTATGAGATCTGGAACTGGACTTCGATTCGGTTCTGGACGACGGGATCAGTTTGCACGAGCGGCCACTGTTGACGGTGACGCTGCTCACAAGCAAACCAGCATTGAATCTAGAATCGACCGTATAGAGAAAGCCATAGAGAAACTATTGGAGGTTTCTCCACGGCATCGACGATCTCATCAAGATCAAGAAGCTAGTCGAAATGATTCTGAAGGCAGTGGGAGTATGAGTAGGTCGCCAGGTGTTCGAGATCGGAGAGCTGAACAGCGAGGGAAAGAAAAGATCAGAGGACCTACTCAAAATTATCAAGAAAATTTTAGAAGAAGACAGGGACTCAGAGAAGGTCAACAGAGTCCAGGTATATCTAGTACTTTTTTCCCAAAGCATCCTAAGATAGATTTACCTAGTTTTGATGGATCGGGAGATGTTACAAATTGGGTGTACCATATGGAGCATCATTTTCACACTCAAGGAGTGAGCTATTATGAAAAATTACCTTTCAGTATCTATTATTTGAAAGGGGAAGCATTACTATGGTGGAGGTGGTATGAGCAACAAGAACATGGGGTAATTGATTGGGAAATGGTTAAGGAAGAGTTGATATTGCAGTTTGGACCTTCTGAGTTGGATGATCCCGAAGCTACTTTGTACAAATTGCAGCAGAATGGTACTGTTTTGGAGTATCATAAAGAATTTCTTAAATATAGTCATTTGGTGAAGAATGTGTCCATGCCTTCTTTAGTAAGCTGCTACATCTCAGGGCTTAAGGGGGAATTGAGGAAGGAAGTGAAGTTGAAACATCCTCGAAGTGTATTGGAGGCGTATAGAGAAGCAATAGCCAGGGAATCTATCTTGGAAGATCACAAGAAGGTTTGGAAGAATGCTAGTTATGTGAAGAGTGCTGCCAGTGCAGTTGTATCCTCTCAACCCTATAAGATCAATGCAACTCCAGTTAATCCTCCAAGCAAACCTCAGGTATCCACCACCTTGCCTTTGAATTCCTCTTCAGTAATTTCCAATAGAACAAGAGATCCACAGATACTCCAGTATATGAAAGAAAGAAGAGAGAAGGGCCTTTGTTTTCATTGCGATGAAAAATTTGTGAGGGGGCATAAGTGTGCGGGAAAAACTTTTATGCATATGATGGGTGCTTTTGAGGGAAGTACTTTTATGCAGATGATTGGTGCTTTTGATGATGACCTGGTGGACTATGAGACTAAAGTAGAAGAAGATCAAGAGAATGGAGACATGCCTAATGCTCATTGTGATAGAACTCAAAATTCTGAGTTAGCTGCTATTTCATTAAACACACTAGCTGGAAGTACTGGTCCCAGAACTTTTCGAGTGTGTGGAACCATCAGAGCCACTCCAGTGTGTGCATTAGTGGACTCTGGAGCTTCACATAATTTCATAGAGGAGAAATTAGTGGAGAAGATCCAACTTCCTGTTAATAGGAATATGCAGCTAGAAGTGACAGTACCAGGGGGAAAAATGCTGTATAGTGAAGGCTTATGTGAAGGGGTAAAGTTTTTGTGTCAAGGAGTGACTATTGAAGCTGATTTCTATGTGTTGGCAATGGACACTAGTCAGCTAGTTTTAGGAGCTCAGTGGATGGAAACCCTTGGAGATGTGGTTTGGAATATGAAGGAGAAGAGGTTGCAGTTCTATGCACAAGGGAAAGCTAAACAATTATTGGGTATTTAACCCAGGGAGATGGAAGTAACATCTGCAAAAGCAATGCAAAAGAGTCTCCATGCTATGAAAGGGGGTTGGCTTCTCCAATTGACAGGGACTGCAGTGAGCAATTCAGCTGGTGAAATTTTAAAAGCTTCTCCAACAGCTGTGCAACCAGAGGTGCAACAGGTATTGAATAACTTTAGTGTAGTTTTCAAAGAAAACCTGGCATTACCTCCACCTAGATCTTGTGACCATAGCATACCCCTTATACCTGGTGCAAAACCTGTGAGTCAAAGACCTTATAGGCATCCTTGGCATCAGAAAAATGAAATAGAAAAGTTGGTTAAAGAAATGCTGCATAGTGGGATCATTCGACCTAGCCATAGTTCCTACTCTTCTCCAGTGGTTATGGTGAAGAAGGCTGATGGTAGTTGGAGGATGTGTGTTGATTATAGGGGTTTAAATGATATTACTGTGAAAGATAAATACCCTATTCCTATTATTGATGAACTCCTAGATGAGCTGCAGGGATCCACTGTCTATAGTAAACTGGATCTTAGAAGTGGGTATCACCAAATTAGAATGAGGGAGGAAGATATACATAAAACTGCTTTCCGAACACATGAGGGCCACTATGAGTACTTGGTAATGCCCTTTGGGTTGTCAAATGCTCCAGCAACCTTCCAGTCACTCATGAATGACCTTTTTAGACCCTACCTAAGGCAGTTTGTATTAGTCTTTTTTGATGATATATTGGTTTATAGTCCAAGCTTGGAGACTCATTGTCATCACTTGGGTAAGGTGTTGGCTATTCTGCAAAATCATCAACTATTTGCTAAAGCCAGTAAGTGTTACTTTGGTGTGGAACAAGTTGAATATCTTGGTCATATAGTTTCATCAAAGGGAGTGGCAGTTGATGCAAGCAAAATAACAGCCATTCAAGATTGGCCCAAACCAAAAAACCTTAAAGCATTGAGGGGATTTTTGGGTTTAACTGGGTATTATAGGAAGTTTATATCACACTATAGCACCCTCACTTGGCCTCTGGTGAAGCTTACAAAAAAGGGGGCTTTTGAATGGACAGAGGACTCTCAAAGATCCTTTGAGGAAGTTAAAAAAGTCTTGACAACTCCTCCAGTGCTGAGATTGCCAAACTTCTCTCTACCTTTTGTCCTTGAGTGTGATGCTTGTGGCTCAGGTATAGGAGCTGTGTTAATGCAAGAAAATCAGCCCATTGCCTTCTTGAGTCAACAGCTGAAGGGAAAGAAGAGGTTATTATCTACTTATGAGAAAGAAATGCTATCAATCCTGCTGGCAGTACAAAAGTGGAGGCAGTACCTTTTGGGAAGAGAATTTATCATTAAGACTGATCATAAACCCCTTAAACATTTATTGGAGCAAAGGTTATACACTGAGGCTCAACATGAGTGGTTACTCAAACTGCATGGCTACCAATTTGTGGTAGAGTATAAGAAGGGAAGAGAGAATGTGGTTGCGGATGGGCTTTCTAGAAAGTATGAAGATGAAGAAGGAACTTTGTTCTCTTATACTATTGTTAAGCCTAAGTGGTTAAGTTTGGTACAACAAGAGGTTGCTGCTAATCCTTTTTACCATGACATACAGTTGAAGATTGAAGCAGGGGAACCTGGCTATAGTGTGGTTAATGGGGTGTATTTCTATAAGGGCAGAGTACTTCTGAGTCCAGATTCACTTTTGAAAGAGTGGTTCTTACATGATGTACATTCAGCTCCTCAAGGTGGTCATGTGGGTATGGATAAAGTGTGGCCAGCATTGAAGAAGGTGGTCTATTGGAAGGGCATGAAAAAGGAAATGAAGACTTATGTCAGGTCTTGTGATACCTGCCAAAGGAACAAGTACATAAGTGCAAGTCCAGCTGGCTTGCTGCAACCTCTCCCTATACCTGATAATGTTTGGGAAGACATTAGTATGGATTTTATTGAGGGTATGCCTAAAAGCCAAGGGTGCACTGTGATACTAGTTGTGGTAGATAGGTTGAGTAAATTTGGACACTTCCTTCCCTTAAGTCACCCTTACACAGCTGAATCTATAGCTCAGTTGATGTTTTCGCAGGTTTTTAAGTTGTATGGACTACCAAAAAGTATTGTAAGTGATAGGGATACCATTTTTACAAGCCAATTTTGGAAGGAGCTGTTGAAGAAACAAGGTACTAAACTGTGTTTGAGCACTGCTTTCCATCCACAATCTGATGGGCAAACCGAGGTGTTGAATAGGGTGTTGGAGACCTACCTCAGGTGTTTTGCTGCGTATAAACCCCATGACTGGGTCAAGTGGATACCTTGGGCAGAATTTTCGTATAATATACATGTGCAAAGTTCTACAAAAGTCAGTCCCTATCAAGCTCTGTATGGAAAAGAACCACCCACAGTCCTGACTTATGTTCCCAAATCAGCTAGGGATCAAGCTGTAGAAGACACATTGATTAACAGGGATGTTGCTTTACAGTTGTTGAAGGATAATTTGCTCAAGGCTCAGATGAGAATGAAGAATAGATCTGATAAGCATCGCACTGAGAAGGAGTATGCAGTGGGAGATTGGGTGTTTTTAAAACTTCAACCCTATAGGCAAGTTTCTGTGGGAGGACATAGGGTTCATAAACTCTCTTCACTCTATTATGGTCCTTATCAAGTGCTGGAGAGACTTGGAGAAGTGGCTTACAAACTGATGTTACCCGTAGATGCAAAAATTCATAATGTCTTCCATATATCCCAATTAAAGCGACATGTTGGTGCTGAAATTGTCCAAACCACATCTATTCCGGCATACTATATGAAAGCAGATCCTAAGCCTGTGAAGGTCTTGGATAGAAGAATGGTTCCACGACGGGGAATTGCAATTTCAGAAGTTTTAGTTCAATGGGAAGGAGGTTCGGAAGCTGAGGGTACTTGGGAAAGCTATTGGGATATGTACTGGAGATTTCCAAAATTCAGGAGTTCCTTGGAACCTCCTTCAGATGGGGGAAGGATTGATCCAAGTCCCTAATCTTGGATCCAGGAAATGGCTGAGCTAATAGGCGTGGGAAGTTGAAGCAGCGAAGAGGGAGGATGGAGCTGTGAAGGCAAGAGTATCAGTTAGTGTGCAATTGTGGAATTGTATAGGGGTAAAGTGTAAGAAGTCATGTAAATAAGTAGTTTGGTCCTTGTAATTGGTTTAGTGTGCATCGCACGTGTGTAGTTGGCTGTAAGAGATTGGATAGCTGGGTCCCACTCTCTAACTGAATACGGTTAGAGTTCTTTTTCACGTGCGTCGTATGTGTCGTCATTGTATAAATTCACAAAGGGGGAAACCCAACTGGTTATGAATGGAATTAGAATTGGTTCTTGTTCATCACTCTTCCTCTTCATCTAAATCTTGAATTCTGCAGAACAATGGTGAGGAGACGTCCATCGGCGTTTATGCGCGCTGGTAGAGGACGAGCTGCAACAGTCAGGGGCGGTGCGGCGACTGGGGCGGCGCGGCGATGGAGGACGGCGTTGGGGAAGAAACTAAATTAATTTTGTTTTATTGTTAGGGATGGGGAGTCATATACTTACTGGGTTTGCCCGTTGTCTTCGGAACGATGCAATCATATAAAATAGTTTTGGATGTCCAGCAAATTAATTGAAGTAGTAAATATAGAGCAAAAAAAATATTATATAATTTTTTTCAATTATTTTTGAAGTTTTTAAATTTTAAATTTTTTTAGTTTTTAAATTTTTTAATTTTTTGAATAGAAGAGGAAGGGAAAGAGATTGAGGGAAAAAAAAATATAGGAGTTGTTTTGGGTGGAAGATTTGAATTTGAGTTTTGGGGGGAACTTTTCGGGGAAAAATATATTTTGTAAGGTTAGATCTGGGCCTTTGATTTTTGGGGGATTGAATGAGAGCCACTTGATAGCTTTCTTTGTGTTTTATTATATAGATATTTGGATTTGAGGAGTTAAAATAAACCGGTTTTTTATTGTTAGTTTTTTTTTTGTGGTTTATTTTTTTTGATAGAATTTTTTTTTTTTTTTTTTTTTTGATAAAAGATGACCCCGTCATCGTTTCATTAATGCAATATTAAAGAAACAGAGTAGTGCTACTTACATACATAGTACTTGCCATACACAGTCTATCCAATAGACAAAACAACACACTAACACAAAGACAATCTACCACCACGAAACGAAGAAAACAAACAGACGTACAAACTAGAAAGTAGAAAGATACAGAAAGTACTAAAACCACCACTGCACGCTACTGAGGCCTAGATGCGCTAAAGCTCTACCCTTGACACCAACTGCCTCCATTGCTATTCATGTGCCACCGATCTGAATAGCGTGACTGTTCCTTCACCCACCTTGCCTCCTATTCCTCTTCCTCCATCCTGAGGCGTTTCATAGGTCCCCTGTTGCCTGCCCAATCATGAGAAAATGTTAGAATTTTATGCATAAGCCCTGAAAAGGTGCATTTGATGTTCCGAAAGCATAAGTCATTTCGCACAAGCCATATACACCACAACGAAGCTGACGCTATTATCCCCCACTCCTCTCTTACATTCTTATTCCCAAGCTCTACCCAACAACTTCCCCATACCTCTGTGTAAACTCTAGAACTATGTAACAACCCAAATCATCGGCTAATAAAATCCCATACCAGTTTAGACCTAGGACATTCGAAAAAGAGGTGCTCGCAATCTTCGTCTCCACACTCGCACTCCCCACAAATCGCTACGATAGGCACCCTTCTATGCTGCAGGTTGATCTTTGTTAAGATCGCATTATGCATAACTAGCCAAACGAAAATCCTAACCCTCAGCGGGATGAACAACTTCCAAATAATTTTGGCATCCTTGCATCTCATGCCCCCGTCGTTAATGCGTTTGTACATCGAAGAGACCGTAAATTCCCCCGATTTCCCCAATAACCACTCTCTGCTATCTTCCGACTCGTTGTTGTATCGCCCCTCCTCCATAATGAACTTGTTCAGGTTAGTGAATTCCCTCATCTGAGTCTGTGATACCTGCCCCCTCACCTCCAGCTGAAGTCTCTTATTACAACACACCTCCGCCACCAACGTATCCGTATTAATCGTTGCCACCGCCGCTTCTGGAAATAGGCTACTCAAACATGAGTTGTCGCACCACTTATCATGCCAAAATCTGACATCCTTCCCCTTCCCTACCCGGCATGTAGTATGTGCATGGAACATCGAGCCCACCTTAGCCACACCTTTCCAAATCGTGGAATATTTCCCGAACGTACTTTTCCCTCCGAACCGAAAGACCTTCCTCCCTCTATACCGTTCAAAGGATTTGCACCACCAATAATTGCGTCTCCTCCTCATCTTCCACCACCACTTGCAGAGCAGTGCCTTGTTCATGTCTCTCAAATTAAGAATTCCTAAACCTCTGAATTCTTTTCTTTTGCATACTCTTCCCCATTTTACAAGTGGCATACCTTTGCACGATTCGTCCGTACCTTTCCAAAGGAACCTTCTTCTGCTTTTATCTATTCTCTAGATCACCCACTGCGGAATCTCATAGATCGACATTAGGTATGTTGGTAAACTACTCAGCACCGAGTTGAGCAGCGTGACTCTACCCCCTAATGTGAGAGAACGTCCCTTCCATCCGGCTAACTTCTTATCTATCTTTTAGATCAAAGGTACCCAATCATCTCTTTGGAGAGCTCCTGGCCTAATGGGTACCCCTAGATAAATCAACGGGTAGTTTCCACTTTCACACCCAAAATATCTCTTGATATCCTCTATCGATATTGATATGCTCTCGCTCGCCAGGATGACAACAGTCTTTGCAAGATTAACTTTCAGTCCCGACCATGCCCCGAAACATTGCAGCGCCAGTTTAATTGCACACATCTCCTCCTCTTTGGCGGCTCCAAACAAGAGCGTGTCGTCCGCATATTGAAGAATAGTGATAGATTGTGTAATTCCTTTGACTCTAATCCCCTGAATGATATATCTCGATCCCTACCCCTACTGATCATTTCTGCCAATCTGTCAGCCACTATAGCGAATAGTAGGAAAGACAGAGGGTCTCCCTGTCTGAGACCTCTCTTGCATTTAATTTCCTTCCCTAGTTGACCGTTCACCTGAATGCATGACTTCCCCCCACGCACACACCTCATAATCCACCTAATCCACTTATTCCCAAATCCTTTGAGTTTAAGCGCCTCCACACATTCCCAATCAAGAGAATCGTAAGCCTTTTCGAAATCTATTTTCAGCAGAAAACCGTCTACCTTGTCCTTGTTAGCTCTAAACACCGCTTCGTGTGCAGATGCCACACTGTCCAAGATATCTCTCCCTTGATAAATCCGCTTTGCGAATCACCAACCACCTCCATCATATGCGGTGACAACCTAAGCGCTAGGACCTTCATGATGATTTTAAAGGAACCATTAAGCAAGCTAATGGGCCTGAAGTCATCTACCTTGCTAGCATCCTTCTTCTTCGGGATCAAAATAACATTGGCATAGTTAATCCTATCCAGCTCCAGATTCCCGCTATAAAACTCATAGAAAATGCTCATCAAGTCATCCTTGATAATCTCCCTAATCTTCTTGTTTCTCTTCAAATTCCTCATCTTCTTGTTTCACATATATTGCACGTGCTGCTTTGGGGATTTGCTAGTTCGTGGGTTCGTTACTTCGGGATCCTTATCCCGTTATTCTTGATATTAGTTTTCACCGAATAATAGGCAAGTCGTCGTCCTCTTGAATTGCCAATTGTATCAAATTCAAGTCTTATTGAAATTCTGGCAAGTAGATATTTTTGTTACCGTATTATCCTTTGCTATCTCCTTCGTTGGGTCTATTGAGGGTTTACACGAGCTAACCCCAATATTCTTGACATCGTACCACTTTGACTCTAAAGTTTGGATCTTAAATGAATGCATATAGAATTGTTAATAGGGTTATTCATACAAGTCACAACACAAATAAATTATTGTAGAGACAATCGTTAGGTTGTATGTCGTTTGATCGTTTGATGATTGATTAATGTTAGACTTGTATGTGTGTGTGATTTAAACTTTAATTATCATGTTTTGACACCCATCATGCTGATTACACAATTGATGGACTAGAGAATCGATATACCTATTGTTTAATTAATTTTATTTTCAAAAAAAATACCCGTAAAACTGTACATGCTTGCTGACCTGAACTTAATTTCTGTTTTCGAACCAGTAAATGATCTTAAAATAAAATATTTTCTGAATATGAAATGTAGCCCCAAATGTCTAGTTGTCAATAACATCCAGAATTTTCGAATTCCGAGTTTTGTAGCAAAAGTTATGCCGGTTTTACTACAGCTGTGTTTTTACTTTCAGATTTTCAGATTCTCGTACATTTCATGTTTAAACAGTAAAAAGGTTGATCAAATGATAGGATTTTGCTATGAAAATTTCCAAATTGATGTTTAACATGTTTAGTAGTCTAGATTATATTTTTACTGATTTTAATATTGAGGTTTTGCTGATTCAAAAATGATAGGATTTTGCTATGAAAATTTCCAAATTGATGTTTAACATGTTTAGTAGTCTAGATTATATTTTTACTGATTTTAATATTGAGGTTTTGCTGATTCAAAAATGATAGGATTTTGCTATGAAAATTTCCAAATTGATGTTTAACATGTTTAGTACTCTAGATTATATTTTTACTGATTTTAATATTGAGTTTTTGCTGATTCAAAAATTAAAACGACAAGATGTCGAATTTCTGCCTGAACATAAAACCTGAAAAGAAACATGTGTTTGACCTAGCTACTGTTGTCGGAATTTGAACTTTAAGTATGCATTGGAACCGTATGAAAGTCTAGTTTCCAGATTTTTTGACGGATTTAACTTTCGATTTCTGAGTCAGCGGGAAACTGTAATTTTGTACAGACTGCGTATGCTGTCCAGAATTTTAGATTCCACTTTTTAATAAATTAATTGTTCATATATCATACTATTGCATGAATTAATGTATGTATGTTGCATTGCATGATCCTAATGAGTTATTGTCATCTTTTTAAATGTCCTACTCCATGTTATCATCCTATTATTTCCTTATTGATACTATTGTCCATCTCATGTCTCGAATTTCATATTGTATTGTTGCATCAATAAAATAGTTAAGAAGTCGGGGTTTAAGAGAATGACTTGAGTAGTGAATAATATAGTGACTGTGTCGGCCAGTGTTTACCGATTAATTATGGAGCGCTGACTACGGCATCCCAATCTTTCGTGTCTTGAACCCATGAACTCGTGAACTCGTGAACTCGTGAACTCGTGAACTTGTGAATCAGTGTATCATTATAATGAATTGTGCAACAATATTGTATCGTATCAGTGATTACCGTACCGACACATAATCTATAGAATTCGCCACTCAGTCTAAACGAAATTGATTATATGCATCGAACTTGTGGTACGGCACACATGGGACACAGTAGTACGTGCATTAGTTAGGAGTTAAAATGAATAATAGACATAAGGATTGACACATCACCGACATTGCATATTGTTCATTATTATTCCTATTTGTATCCATTATTGTTTAAGTGATTATGATATTAACCGTGGATTACCGTTACCGAATATTGATTCACCGTACACCGTTGCATTGATTACCATGTTATTGATTATTATCACCGTGCTATGTTATTGATTCCTGTTGATCAATTGTTTCTTTGTTATACCGTTATTCCATTGTTCCCTGCTTTCTCTACTTGCTGTCCATGACTTGCTCTAAGGACAATTATTTTTCTCTTTTTAGATAAAGTATTTACAGGTAATGAAGGAGAATTGCCTGCTGGAGTTGGAGAACAAACATTTTGAAAATTTTTGCTTTAATTTGCTTATCGCTTTAAATGACTTAATGTATTGAGACTTGTATTTTTTTTTTTTTGGATTGGGATTATTATTGTTTTGGGCTTATGTCCCGAATTTTATTATTATTTCCAGACGTTAGATTATTATTAGTGTATTTGGATATCTATATTGCTTCATTCCAAGTATTTCGTTCATGAAATCATTATTATTGCCTGTGCAATTGTTCTGTATTGTTTATGTTATTGAGTCAATCGATTAAACAGCTTATGGGTGACGTTAGTCATTCGCTGGGCTTTTGTCATGTACTAGTATTCCGTATTTTTAGAAAGCGGGGCGTGACATCCGTTGTTTGGTGTGAAGCCAGAAGGGACGGCAGTCGATCCAGTTGCGTTGGCGGGCTGGAATAGATTGGATCAGAAAGCGCTTGGGCAGATTCAGTTGTCACTGAGTAGGAATGCGCTATTTCATATTGAGAAGGCAAGAACCGCAAAGGAGGCAATAGAGATATTGACAGACATGTTTGAGAAGCCGAATGCAGCGAATTAGATCTTACATCTAAAGAAGTTGGTTAACTTGAAGTTGTTAGAAAGAGGTTCGGTTGCTGAGCACATCAACAATTTATATATGGTTCACAATCAGATGGAATCGTCGGGTTTAAAGTTTGAAGAGAGGGCACAATCGTTGTTGTTGCTATCCAGTCTTCCCGACAGTTACGGCACAGTAGAGCAGACTATTACTAGCACCATGATTGATATGAAAATCCTAAAGAATGTTATAAGCAGCATTATGAATGAGGATGCAAGGAGGAAAAGACATGGAGAGACTTCGGTGTCATATCCTAGCAATACTATGCTGTCAGTTGACAACCGTGGTAGAAGTAACAACAGAGAAAGGTCGCAAAGCAGGAATCACAGGTCCAACCGTCCAAGTCAAGAACAGGACATCGCAAAGGTGAGTGTTGGTACTGCAAGAAGTCAGGACACAGGAGAGACCAATGCGAGGAGTATAAGAAAGCACAAGCAGGGGCACAAGTAGCCAATATGGTAAGTATTGAACCCCATCTAGATGAATTTTGTTTATCCGATGGATTTAATATTTTGCAAGATGATTGGTGTATAGACTCGGGTGCGTCTTATCAATGTACCCCCATGAGGGATGTGTTTGAGGATTAGAGGACATGTGATTTTGGTGCAATTTCAGTTGGTAATGGATAGATATGTCCAGTTGTAGGTAGAGGCACTGTGAGAGTGAAGGCTCGCAATCGCGGTGTCACGCCTCGCTTCCCGGAATACGGGAACATAAGCACGTAACTGAGGCCCAGTGAATGATATAAGTATGCCAACTCATATCATCCATAAGCTGTACCAGTCTTAGCTCAACAATATAAGAAAGTTTAATCACAACCACGCAGAAACATAATAATCACATAAACGAGAATGAAATACAATAACCAAATCTGGAATATAAAGACTTACCAAATAACTCGAGAGACTCCTGCTCCAATTGTAGAAGATCTGCTAATCAATGCCTCCTAGAAATTCTCCTTGGGCACCTGTACTCGTTCATCTAAAAAGAAAGAATAATTTGTCCTTAGAGCAAGTACGGACGACAAGTAGTGAAAAACAGAGAGTAAGGGAACAGGGTATATGAAGGGACATAAATCAAGATCAAACTGCAAGGACAATAATGGTACTAATAGCAATGGTCTTAATCAAGTATATATACATGTCAACTAGTTCTATTATCAAGTTGTTTCTCCTATCTAGTGCACGTACTACTGCGTCCCATACCACAGGTTCGATGCACGCACAGCAGTATTTGTTTTAGACTTCGTGGTGGGGTCTACAGAGCGTGTACTCGGCATATCACGATAACAAGATAACAAGATAACAAGTTCACGTCTCCAAAAGTATTCTCCACCTTCCATGTAACAAGTCCATATAACAAGAGGGCCCTACCGAGTACATTTTCTGAGACTGTCCACTACTAGGTCAACCCTTAGAAACCCCGGCTTGTTTGTTATTTTATTAAGTCATTCATGTACATGCAAGTGGTTATAATAATGTCAAGTGAATGGTGATAATGCAGCAACATGACGTATTACACAATAATAACCAAGAAGTGGTAAATCTGAGACAACAATTATTTTAACTGATTCCTGATGTAACTGGATCGAAACCTCAGTACAAGACAGACAAGACATCATCACATAAATGTTTATCAAGTGGGCAATTATCGAGTTATTGTATCATACATGTGGTAAGAATAATTTACAGCAAGTCATGTGAATTTTCCCAGTAAACAAGTCAAGTTTATCATGTCAAGTTCAAGTCATACGATCTCAAGTAATAATATGTATTTAATCACGTCGTGTTTTTTCATGTACAAATTAATTATTTTATTCATGTCAAATATATGTCTAGGCTTGGGTTTGAGTCAATGGATAATAAAGAGGTCAAGAGTACGTCGGGTTAGCTCGTGTAAACCCTCGATACTCCTAACGAGAAGGGACACAAGGCAAAGTTAACGATAAATAAATTGGAACTACTTGCATAAGAGGTCAACTAATCTTGAACTAGAATAAGTAAAATAGTTCAAGTGGACTTGCCTTTTGTAGACGGTTAGACTATAATCACCAGAATAACGGGATCAGAATCCTGGAGAGCGATCCCAAGAGTACGTGCGAGACGCGTGCCAAAATACCGAACAGCGAATCCCAACTCCACACCAGAACAACACATACACAACCCAACTTCGCTTCAGCAATAACTCATTCACAACTCCAAAACAGCAACAACAATCCAATCCACTCCCCAAACACCAAACATCAATGCACTCCACTCCAATCTCCTACTCCACAACACCAAACATCAATACAACACCCAACAACTACACTCCACACAATAACTCAGTAACCCCAATACAACCAATACACCAATAAAATCAGATCTCCAATATCAACACAACAGCAACCCAATCCCCACAACACCTAATCAAGAACCTCCAAACCCTTTTCTTCACCCCACTTTACGCGACACCCATACACAGAGAGCGGGAGATTTGGCGGGAGAAGAGGGAGCGGGAGAAGGAACGGCTTCGGAGTGGCGGGTCGTGCTCGAGGCTGGTGATGGACGCGCGACAGAGGGGGTCGGCTGAGTTGTCGAGAAGAACAGCGGGGCGGAGGTCGACTGGAGACGATGGGAACTTCGGGGTTTACAGGCGGAGGCGATGGGAACGAGGCGAGGAGAAGCACAGGGGAGTGGCGACAGAGTGGAGGTTGAACGGCGACGGGAAGTGGGTTCTTCGGTGGACCTGCAGTGGTGTCGACGAGGGAGAGGAGGACGATGGCGGAGCTGTGGCGACGGAGGCGCGAGGTTGAAGACGGAGATGAGTGGTGGTGAGTGGGGCTTCGACGGAGGTTGAAGACGACGAGAGCTTCGCCTGGGTTCGGAGGGCGGAGCGAAGAAGACAGATGGACGACTGGTTCGAGCGGCAAAGGCGGAGAAGACTCGTGGTCATGGCAATGGCGAGAGGCGAAGCTTGAGGGCGGCACAGGGAAGCTGCGACTGGGAAAGATGGCGAGCGACGGCAGAGGCCTCTGAGTTGGGTTCGGGGGCTGCGAAGGCGGCAGGAGATGCGCGGGGATGTCAGAGGAAGTGGCGAAGTTTCGGGACAGTGGGGTGCGACTGGATGTTGCAGTGCTGGTGGCGAGGCAACGAGCAGTGCGGTGACTTCGGGGTTCGAGGTGAGCAACATGGAGCTCGATGGGGACGAAGCTTCGGCAATGGCAGCTTCGCGGAGTTGACAGCGGAGTGGAATGAGGGCGCTCGCGACTGAGAAAGATGACGAAATGGATGGGCGACCCAACGGAGGAAGTCGGGAGTTGGTGCAGGCGGCAAGGTGGGCGAGCTCGACTTCGGTGGTCGACTGGCTCGAGCGGCGAAGGCGATGAGCAGCGGGGAGGCTTGAAGGCGGCAATGGCGAGGTGCTGCGGGGGCGATGGAATGTGAGGGAAGAGTTGTCGAGGTCGGGGTAATGGAGGAGAGCGGGTTCTTTGCTTTTGAAACAGAGGAAGTAAGAGAGAGAGGGAGTCAGTGGGTTGATTCTGTTTGTGTTTTGGAAATCAGAGAAGGAGGGAGAGATGATAACGGGGAGAGAGGAGAGTGGGGGTGTTTATTAAAATAATAAAATAATTATTATAACGGGGGTAGTTAGAGATAGTGGGGAGTAGTTACGGGGATGTGGGAGGAGTGGAGAAAATGTGGAGAAATTGTATACGGTTGAGTGTATGGGTTTGTGGGTTTAGGGCAGAGTCCAATAGGAGATGGGCTTGATTATTGGGCTTCAAATCAATTAATTAAATAATGCAACATATATCAAAAATCAATAGGCTAAAATCCAACAAGAGATGGGCTACCCTTTGGGCTTCAATTGAATTAAAAATGATTAATAAATGATAGTATGGATTAATTTAGGCTTTAAAATAGATAAATAAAAAGAAGTGGGACAAGATTCAAGTTTGAATATAAATTTGGGTTTAAATAGAAGATTGAAAATGGATTTAAATGCATTGGAAGTATTTATACGGAGTTTGAAATACAAGAATACATGGAAATCCGTATAATTGGAAATAGGGGTTACACATGGGCAATTGGTCTTGTATGATACAAGACATATTCCGAGCTTGAAGAAAAACTTGATCTCGACTAGCAAACTAGACAAAAAAGGATTCACGACAACTTTTGGGTATGGAGAATGGAAGGTGACTACACGTGCTAGGTTGGTGATAAAAGGAAAGGGTGGTGACACGTTGTACTTACTCAGGGGAGGTGATTCAGGTGATATCATTCCTACAGTATCAGCAAGTAGTAGGTCCTCGTCGATTCTATGGCATGTCAGGTTGGGACACCTTGGAGAAAAGGGTGTCAAAAAGCTTTGTTCTAGGGATCTTCTGCCGGGGCTGAAGAAGGTTGAGATGGATTTTTGTGAGAATTGCGTGATGGGCAAACAGAAGTCAGTTAGCTTTCAGTTGGGTGGATGTGAGAAGAAGCTTGCGAAGCTAGATTTGGCACATACAGATGTGTGGGGTCCAGCCCAGGAATTTTCTTATGGTAGTAAGAGATACTTCGTCACATTCATAGATGATGCTATAAGAAAGGTTTGGGTTTATGCAATTCGCGAGAAATCAGAAGTGTTTGAGGCATTCAGAGCTTGGAAGGCTAGGGTTGAGAATGAGACGTGATGCAAGGTGAAGGCAATAAAGTCAGACAACGGAAGTGAGTACACAAGCAAAGAGTTTGTTAACTATCTGGCTAAGGAAGATTTGGGTTACTTTAATAATTCTCTCTTAGCTCACAATTGAGACTGTTAGATCTTTGGACAAAAAGTAACAGATGCCGTTATTTGGAATAACGGCATGAAACTTTTTTTCCAAATGGATGCCGTTATTGGGAAGAACGGCATCGAAATAACCTATGTCGTTTTCCCCAATAACGTTTCTTACCGACGTGTCCTAAACAGGGGCAGATCACTAATTGTTTTTGGAAGTGGGGCAAGGCGCCAAATATTTTCAAAAAGTGGGTCTGTACGGCAAAATTTTCCCAGAAAAGCAGGAGTCATTTTCCTTTGCACTTAGATTAAGTTATGAATACCTCCCTTCATATTTGAAGCAATGCTTCGTTTATTTTTCTTTGTTTCCCAAAGATTACAGATATGAGAAGACAAAATTAGTTCGAATGTGGATTGTCCATGGCTTTATATTACCCAGTGGACAACAAATCCTAGAGAAGATTGGAGAGGCTTACTTTAATGAATTACTAAGCAGATCTTTGATCCAGAAGCAATTTCCAAATAAATATGTGATCCATGACTTACTTCATAGTCTTGCACAGTCTTTGTCTGATGGTGAAATTTGCACTATAGAAAATGATGAATTATACATCTCATCGAAGAAGGTTCGCCACATATCAATTTGTGCAAACAATCTTTCTCTACTTTGCAATGATAAGCTTGCTAATGAAAATTTAAGGAGCCTTCTTGTGTTTCATTGCTCTATTGAGAAGACACTAAATGTGTTGAGTGGAATGAAAGGTCTACGTGTGTTAGCACTACATGATCTCCGAAAAGAATCATCATTTGAGTTTATTCAGAAAATGCTGCACCTACGCTACTTGGAGTTAGAAGATCGCTATGGTTATTGTAAAATACCGGAATCAGTGTGCAAGCTTTACCATCTGCAAGTGCTAATAAGTGTTAGCTTACCTTTTTTCTCAATGAAATTAACAAGCTGATAATGTTGCGTCATTTAGAAGCTTCAGAAGAAAGTACAAAAAGTATCTCTTGGATTGGATCATTAACTTTGCTTCAAGAGTTAAAGTTCCATGTTAATCAGGGAGAGAAGGGATTTGACATTGGACAAATAAGGGACATGTCAGAGCTGAGAAAACTTTGTTTGGAGGGTCTTGAGACTGTTAAGACAAAGGAGCAGGCCTCTCAGGCCATGCTAAAAAACAAAGAGTATCTTAAAGATTTAAAGTTGTTCTGGAAGGAGGATCATCATATCAATCTTCAAAATGAGGAGGAGGAGGAGGAGGATATCGATGTACTTGAAAGTCTTCAGCCACATAGAAATCTTCAAGAATTAGTAATCGGAGGCTACCGCGGTAGTTATCCCAGTTGGTGGAATGTAAATTGGCCATTTAATCAAAATGGGAAATCCTCCCTCGTTTGGGACATCTTCCTTTCCTGAAGGTGCTACATCTACGAGGAATGAATGCAGTGAAAAGCATCGGCTCTGAATTTTAAGCAAGCAACCAGGTCCAGTTGTCTTCTAAAACAATATTCCCATCACTAGAGGAACTTTATATCTCCGAGATGCCTGAATTGAAGGATTGAAGGATTGGTACAAAATAGAAGAAGAAGAAGGAGGAGGAGGGTTTGAATTGTTCCCACATCTTAAATGTTTCAATATTGGGGGATGCCCTAAGCTGAGAGGATCTATCTTTCAGTTTCCACCATCTAATTTCATTCATATCTGGGTACAAATATCAGAATATACAACCAGATATTGCGGTAATAAAGGATTAATTAGAGTCAAATGTGCCAGCACCTCAATAGTAAGAGAATGGCTTCCGTACCACAATCTTCCTGCATATGTTGAGCATCTAACTATTGAGCATCTAACGGAAGAGGTTACTGAAGATAGGGTCTCCTGGCCGGGAGGGAAGGGAGGTCAATTTTCAGTAAATTCCACTTACGAAAGGTTAAACGATGGAGGGGTGAGGGTGCATGATCCGATCTGGAAGGTAAAAGCTCCTTTAAAGGTCAAAATCTTCAACTGGTTGGCTAGTCGAAAAGTAATCCTTACCAGGGACAACTTAGTAAGACGAAAGTGGCAGGGCCCAGGTATATGTGTCATGTGTAAGCGGGAGTGCGAAACGGTAGATCACCTTCTACTACAGTGTCAGTATACTAGACATATCTGGGGGGACTTTTTGGGGAGACTAGGCATCGGGGGCCAGGGCCCAGAGACGATTAACGAGGTTTGGGGAGGGTGGAGGCACGCCAATGTTCGTAAAGAACAAAGGGTAATATGGGATATTGGGGTAGCGGCGATCTCTTGGGGTATTTGGTTAGAAAGAAATAATAGAATCTTCAGGCCAACACACAAACATATCATGCATCATCAGCTATTACACAACACTATTGCTAATATGGCATTTTGGTCCCAAACGGCAGGTGCTAAAGCAACTAAGAAGGTTAAAGAACTCTATGCAGACATCACTACCTTTAACAATCAGCCGGCCTCTGAAGAGGAAGGAGGGGCACCAGCGGGGGACCGACTTACAAGCCGGAGCAGAATATCTCACTTTTGGTGATAGGGGTGTTTTCAGCCATTTCATGTTTTTGTCCCATCTGTAATTTTGTTATGTTTTGGAAAGGGAACATCAATGTAAGGGTTGAATGTCCCTTTTTGGGGAGGTGAATGAGTATCATGGCCCAATGTTGGGATGCATGAATATCATCTGTCCTTATTGGTTGTATGTTTGATTAAAAACTCTTTAATGCAGCGCGGGGGGTCTAGGGCCCACCGTTTTCAATCAAAAAACTATTGAAGCATGTGAAATGAGAAAGCTGCTTCCCAACAGAGCTGGAGGAGTGGATTCAACATCTCACCTCCCTACATTCTTTGTGCTTCTATGATTGCCAAGAGCTGCCATCGATCAACAACCTTTCCACTCTTCGGAAATTGAAAATTATGAACTGCAACAAACTCAAGTCACTGCCAGAAGAGGGACTGCCTGCCTCCCTACAAGAATTGGAACTATACAAGTGCTATGATTTAGCAAAAAGATACATGAATGATGACTGGCAAAAGATGATTGCTCACATCCCCACCTTCACTGTTGATGAAGTTGTGGTGACAGAGGACAACAGGAAATCATTAAAGACTTTTCATTATGATTATTCTTATGCTGCTAAAGAAGACGAAGAATAATAAGGATGGTAACAATCTATCTATTCATTTCTGACTGACCTCTCTTGCATTTATATTATTTCCCCTCAACTTGGAATTGAATGTTCATCTTTCAACTCTAAGTTTTGGCCATATTATTAACTGTTTGTTAAAATGCCCCACAATCAGCACCATTCAATACTCTTCATCTTTTGATTCCTTTTCCTACTCCAGGCATTGAACCGATGCCTACAAAGAATGCTATATCAGTTGCTTTTTGTCTTCTACTTTCCTATATTATTTTGATTTCAAGTGTTCAACATTATCTATTCCTAGCTCATTTCTCAAACATTTTCAGTAACTAATAGTTACTGACGATCCAATTGAATTGCTGTTTAGAAAGATAACCATTTTTTGTTAATTTAACAGCCAAGAAGGTAGCATACATGCATCTGCTGTGGAGTTTGTCCTGAAATGTCCTTCCAGGACCTCTTCATCTTTCGGCTATGAAAGGGCGAAAATGAAGGATAAAGGCAAAGGATGATTCTTAGGCTTGCTTTTGCATTTATCATAGACTCGTTATGTTTCTTTTGGATTTTGCTGTAATAATTTTAATATCAGAACATGCACTGTTTGTGTTATTTCCTTATTTATCTAGATCTCATAGATCCCAACTGTGAGGATAAGTTTTTTCCATCTTCCATGGAGTTTCGCTTTGGTCTGTAGTCTTTGCGTCTAAGATTGGTATGCCAAATGTGTGAACTTCGTTTTATTTGTAATAATTTTGAAGTGGGCACTTTGGCAGGGTCGAAGGGGCGAGGTATGCGAGGCGTCGATGGCGGTGTGGATGGCTGAGTCAGGGACGGCTTCCGGTGCGTTGGTTTGGAGGCCTGAGTCATGGTCGTGGATGGCATCGAAGTGGAGGGAGGTTGTACGGTGGGGGTTGGCGAACGGTGTTGGGGCGGGCGCGTTGGCGGCCTTCGTCGATTGGTCGCCCTCGTCGGGGCTGGCGTCGGGGTTGGTAGCGTTGGACTGGCGTCGGGGGTTGTAGCATCGGGGCTGCAGTTGCGAAGGTGTGGTTGCTATTGCCGGGGCTAGCATCAGTGTGGAGGGTCGGAAGGGGATCTCATGGATGCTGTTTGCTGGCGAAGTGGAGGTGAACGGTGACCAAGGTGGGGGACGAGTGCTGCCGTAGAGGCATGGGGGTGGAGGCATGGCTGCCAGGCTCATGGGTTTTTGAATTTCAAAAGTTTGATTTGAAATTCAAAATTAGGTCGGCATCGACGGGGTCTGGTTCTGATAGGGGGTTTCAATTTGGTCGACGGGGGTATGGCTCTGACTCGTCGACGAGGGTTTCATTGTGGTTGACGGTGGTCGACAGGGGATTTTATTGTGGTTGACGGTGGTCGATGGGGGTCTCAATTTGGTCGACGGTGGTCTGGATTTGACTCGTCGATCGAGGGATTTCTATTTGGTTGTTGGTGGTCTGGCTCAGACTCGTCGACGGGGGGTCTCAATGTTGTTGACGGGGGTTTTCCTAATATTCAAATTACAACCAACTTACAATTAGTAATGAAATGTACCCTAATTGGTGTGGGCAACTGTTGTCAGACAAGTTTATAGTTTGGGCTCTACTTTGATCATGGTTGGTCAAAGTGAGGGGTGCCTTTGATTTCTCTCATGTCAGAGGGCTTGCAGCGGTCAGGTGCGACGTCTATCCTCGTTGCAAAGTTGCAGTGAGAGTCATCGAGGATGAAGCGAGGGGATGAGAACGAGCACTCAATCTTGGCAGGGAGTTGTCAGATTGATGGAGTGTCTGCGGTGTCTCTCATATGGTGCTTACACTTGTCGTTTGGGTCATTGCTGGGGGCGACGAGGGAGAGTGTACGATAGTTGGAGAGCATAAACGGTGTACAAGTGAGGGACTGAGTGAGAGAGTGAGCCCAAATTGGCATAAAAAATTTGTGCTGGCGGGGGCTGCCGATCAATAGGAATAGATTTCGATGTATTTTTTTGTTTGTTGGTTGGGGTGTATGAGGTCCGGAACCCAGCCTGTTGGGATCTGAACTTCATAAGCCTTATTTTTTGTTGTATGTTTTATTAAATTCTCTTTAATGAAACGTGGGGGGGGGGGGGGGGGGGGGGGGTTATACCCACCGTTTAACGATCATTTTTTTTTTTGAAGTGGGCATCCCCTACTTTAAATAAATAAGTTTGTTGGTGACCATTTCTGTGTATATTTCTTTATGTGCAACTCATGATGTGAAAATTCTTCTCTATCCCCATTCATACTATAACTTGTGTACTTCTACCTCACATATTTTTGTCTTGATGATTTGAGTTAGGCACCATCCTCATGTTAATGGTTTTGCATATTTGAACAACAAAGTTTCAATATCGTAATACAAGCAGCCTGTAGAGATCAAATGCATTCATCTTATACATTATATACTGGTCTATAACTTAATTTATTTTTCCTATATATTCTGCCTATAGTTGAGTCTTGGATGCAGTGCTTCAAAGGGCATGCAGAAGGATGATTCCTTAGTTTTCAGGTAAAATTAGCGAGGTATATTTGATTTCATTTTTTTTTTCATGAAAATTTATAATTTTTCTGTTTACTGTCCGTTTTGAGTATATGTGTTGTTAAAAAATAGCCTGATTCAAAGAGGGAGACTGCAATACCGCCTTCTTCCATAACTTTGCTTCTCATAGACAACGGAGTAACCATATTTCTTCTATTGTAGATAACAGCATCGAATTAACTAAGAACAATCAAATCCATAATGCGTTCCTATCTTTCTATAAAAATCTCATCGGATCCCCTAAACATCGAGCCGTTAGTCTCGATTGGGACCAACTATATGGGATGCAAAATTACGACCTGTCTGCTCTTGAGGCACCTTTCACTATGGATGAAATCAAGAAGGCGGTCTTCGCTTTAAAAAGTGATGCATCTCCGGGGCTGGACGGTTTCCCCGCCTTCTTTTTCCAAAAATTCTGGAATTGGATTAAAGATGACCTATTCCGGATGTTCGCGGAACTTCATCTAGGCTCTTTCTCTTTTGACCGCATTAATTATGCTCATATTATTCTCATCCCGAAAATGATGGGAGCGAACTCAGTGGCTAATTTTAGGCCTATAAGTCTGATCAATTCCACCTTCAAGATTATTATGAAGGTCCTCTCGGCTAGACTGAGCGACGCTATCTCCCCTATGATCGATTCTGCCCAATCGGGATTCATCAAGGATCGTTTCATTCTTGATAGCGTCGCGTCGGCCCAAGAGGTCATTTCTCTTTGTCATAAATCCAACACTGAAGGTATTCTGCTCAAGTTAGACTTTCAAAAAGCTTACGACAACGTCAGTTGAGACTTCCTCTTAAATATTCTGTATCATAGGGGTTTTGGTCCCAAATGGATAGCTTGGATTAAATCTAGCCTTTTCGCCGGAACCTCGTCTATTCTCATTAACGGGTCTGAAGGCCACAAATTTAAAATCAAATGTGGCCTCAGGCAAGGCGACCCTCTCTCATCTCTCCTTTTCTCTTTGGTAGTGGATGTCTTCAGTAAACTCCTTCGCAATGCCTGGGAAGCCAAGGTCATTGATGGACTGGGCAACTCTCGCAATTTCCAAGGTGTACTGAATCTTCAGTACGCCGACGACACTATTATTTTTGCCAAACCAAATGCACACTCTCTCAGAAATCTGAAACTTCTGCTTTATTGTTTCGAATTAGCATCAGGGCTATCGACCAATTTTCAAAAATCATCGGTGCTTTGGTTGGGAGGAACGCCTAATAGGCAGGAAGAAATTTCAAATTTTTTTAACTGTCCAATTGCCTCTTTTCCAATCACGTACCTGGGTATCCCCCTCAGTTGGGGTAAGTTGCATAAATCGGATTGGTCCCCCTTAATCGACAAGGTCGAATCCAGATTATCAGTGTGGTCAGGGAAACTTCTCTCTCGAGGTGGTAAACTCATTCTACTCAACTCTGTCCTTTCCGCGATTCCTCTTTACATGATGTCTTTCTACTTCTTACCGTATTGGGTCATCAAGAGGATCGATCAGATCAGAAGTAACTTTTTCTGGTCTGGATCTCCTATTCACAAGCCCGGATCACACCTGTGTAATTGGAAACTTATATGTTCTGCTAAAGAAGCTGGAGGCTTAGGAGTGTTGAATCTTAGGCACCAGAATCTGGCTCTCCTAGGTAAATGGCTCTGGAGATTCCTTAAAATTGAGGAGTTACCTTGGGTCATCAGTATCAAAGATAGGCTCTTTTCGGTTGATAAGTGGTGGAGTTTTCCCTCTAACACCCACCGTAACGCCTCTCAATTCTGGAAAGGGGTGTGGAAAGCGGCGGCGGCTTTCCATTGTGGTCTAGGCCATGTTTGTGCCGACGGATCTAAGGCCAGATTCTGGTCTGATCTTTGGATCGGTAATTCATCCCTTGCAACCGCTTTCCTTGCCATTTTCTGTCTTGCATCCAACCCGCTTGCTTTGGTTGCTGAATCATACATCATTGCTAATCAGCAAAGGCAATGGTTGATCCCTCTCTCAACCGATCTCCCTTCCCATTTAGAGCCGGATTTTAATGCTCTTCTCTCCTCTCTTAACAATTTTGTTTGGAAGGACAAAGAAGATTTTTTCTGGCATTGGAACACGTCAGGTTTGTTCTCGGTTCAGTCATTCTATCGTTTTCTTAATTTCAGAGGCATTTTATCTCCTTTCTTTGATCTTGTGTGGAAATCCTGTGCCCCAATCAAGGTTAAAATCCTTTCTTGGCTTGCCCTCAACAATAAGCTCCTGACGGTTGAAATCCTAAATATTCTCCTTCGAGCAATTCGAGACCCTCTTCGTCACCCATTTTGTAAGTAGCCGTAGAACTGAGAAGACCAGCATCTCGCTACTGTACCTCCACCAGAAGAAGGGTGAGAAGTTGAGAGACTATGTGAAGAGGTTCACAGCTGAAGCCAGGTCCATAGCATCCCTCGACCAGTCGGTCGCTGCAGCAGCATTTCAATCCAATGTCCTCAATTCCAACCTCCGCTCCTCCCTCGCCAAGAAGCTCCCACAGAACTTCTCTGACCTCCTCCTCCGAAGTGAGAAGTATATTCGGGCCGAAGAAGCTGAGCACCGCCCCAACTTGGAGGGGTCTTCCTCCGGGTTTAAGAGAAAGGGAATAGAAGAGGAGGGGGCCAAGAAGCTCCAGAAGGATAATGACGGCCAACGCCGACCTCCCCCCAGATTCGAGAAGTTTACTCCTCTCACCACCAATGTCTCGACCATTCTGATGGAAGTTGAGAAGGAAGGGGTCATACCCCCTGCTCTGAGGATGAACACCCCCGCCAAGAAAAGGGACAAAGAAAAGTGGTGCCGTTATCATCGGGACCATGGCCACGACACCAACGATTGTCGGGCCTTAAAGAATGAGATAGAAGCCCTCATCCAGAGGGGGCAGCTGACCAGATTCATGAGAAAGGACCGAGCCGACCTTCCTCCCCTGCCTCGGGGGGCTAACAAGCATCCAGAGCGCGATGAAACGCCTGACTTTGAGGAGGAGCGTGTCCTACACCTCATCCATGGAAGGCCAATGGGGGGCTCCTCCAACTCCTCTCGAAGGGCGTTTATATGAGAAGTCAATTCGGTCCATGCCACCCCTCCTCCTAAAGGCCTCGGAGTGCCCGTCACATTTTCGGATGAAGACCTCGAGGGCGTCCGAACCCCTCACTGCGACGCAGTCGTCATCAACCTCCACATGGCGAACTTTAAAGTGGAAAGGATCCTAGTGGACAATGGCAGCTCTGTTAACATCCTCTTCCTCGCCGCTTTTAAAGGCCTCAAACTCTCCCGAGATAGACTCAAGCCCGCCGGCTACACGCTCCATGGGTTCACGGGAGTGCCAGTGACTATTGAAGGGGTGATCACCCTCGACGTAACCACTGGCAAAACTCCTACTACCCGAACGGAAGCGATGGACTTTATGGTTGTGGACGTCCCTGCAGCTTACAATGTCATCCTAGGCCGACCCGGCCTAGCAGCTCTCGAAGCCGTTCCTTCGGCGTACCATCTGAAGATGAAATTCCCCACCCAGGCCGGAGTAGGGGAAGTAAGGGGCAATCAGGAAATGGCACATAAGTGCTACATGACCTCTACCGTCGGTCCAGTCCTCTCTCTAGAAACTCTGGAAATACCTCAAGATGCTGCCCGGCCAACGTCCGAGCCGGTGGATGAGTTGGAGGAAGTGCTCTTCTCTGAGCAGGATCCAACTCGAAAGTTCTTTGTTAGCAAGAACTTTCCGTCCGCCCTATGCTCGGACATTGTGCAGTGCATCCGAAGGAACCGAGACCTCTTTGCTTGGTCAGCTGCAGATATGCCCGGAATTTCCGAAGAGCTCTTGGTCCACCACCTCAGCGTTGTTCCGGGGTCCAAACCGGTTCAACAGAAGAGGCGCAAGTTCGCCCCCGAGCGACAACTAGCTATAAAAGAGGAGGTGGACAAGCTCTTGAAGACCCGGTTCATACAGGAGGTAAACTATCCCGAATGGTTGTTAAATGTAGTAATGGTGAAGAAGTCCAATGGAACTTGGAGGATTTGTATTGATTTCACCGATCTCAACAAAGCTTTCCCCAAGGACCCTTTCCCTCTTCCAAGTATTGACACTTTGATTGATGCCACCTCGGGTCATGAACTCCTCAGCTTCATGGACGCCTTCTCAGGCTACAATCAGATCTGGATGTTCCCCCCGGATATTCCGAAGACCTCATTTGTGACCGACCAGGGCCTCTATTGTTACAGAGTCATGCCCTTCGATTTGAAAAATGCAGGCGCCACATACCAACGCCTCGTCAACAAGGTTTTCCAAGCTCAAATCGGCCGTAATATGGAGGTGTACGTTGACGACATGCTTGTAAAAAGCATCTGAGGTCCCGATCATGTAACCGACCTCCAAGAGGCGTTTGACGTTCTGAGAAAGCACAACATGAGACTCAATCCGAACAAGTGTGCGTTCGGTGTCTCGTCAGGAATGTTCCTCGGCTTCATGGTCAGCCAACGAGGAATTGAAGCTAACCCTGAGAAAATCAAGGCCATACTGGACATAGCCCCTCAGAAGAATGTTAAGGAAGTTCAGAGGTTAACAGACCGCCTAGCCGCCATAGGGCGCTTTCTCTCGAAGTCCGGGGAGAAATGCCTCCCCTTCTTCAAAGCCCTCAGAGGGGCTAAAAGTTTTGAATGGGGTCAACAGCAACAGGAGTCCTTTGACCAGCTTAAGGCTTATCTCGTCAATCCTCCTCTCCTCAGCAAACCAATTCCTAGCGAACCCCTCTACCTCTACCTGGTAGCCTCCGAGCAGACCCTTAGTGCCGTTTTAGTAAGGGAAGAAGACATGGCTCAAAAGCCCATCTACTATGTGAGCAAGGTACTTCGGGACGCCGAGCTCCGCTACCCGAGAATAGAAAAGATGGCTTACGCCCTAGTGATGGCCGCGAGGAAACTTCGCCCGTACTTTCAGTCTCATTCGGTGGTCGTTCTTACCGACCAGCCGCTGAAGCAAATTCTCCACAAGCCAGAGACCTCGGGTCGCCTTATGAAGTGGTCTATCGAGCTGAGCCAGCATGATATAACCTATCAGCCTCGGACCGCGATCAAGGCTCAGGCCCTAGCAGAATTCATTATTGAATGTACCATCCCCGAGGTTAGTCAAGACGTAAAGGGCCCACCCATCTGGTCGGTGTATGTAGACGGATCCTCCTGTAACGAGGGAAGCGGAGCCGGGGTTATTCTGGCAGGCCCAGATGACTTCATCCTCCAGTACTCCCTCCGTATAAACTTCAAGGCCTCTAACAACGAAGCAGAATATGAGGCATTTATAGCCGGCCTTGGGATGGCCCGCAATGCAGGGGCACAACGCCTCTGGATCTTTAGCAACTCTCAGCTAGTCGTAAATCAGGTCCTCGGCGAGTATGAAGCACGTGACGACAGGATGGTTAAATACTTAGCCAAGGTCAGGAGCCTCATGGCACTGTTTGAAGAAGCCCTCATCCAACGAATACCCCGAGAAGAAAATGCTCAGGCCGACGCCCTCTCCAAACTAGCCTCTTCCTCCCTTCAAGGTCTCGAACAGACCGTCTTGATAGAGACCATTTTAAAGCCCAGTATAGAGGATGAAGGTTCCGACTCAATGGAGTCACTGCCTGTTTTGCTTGAAGATAACTGGATGAAGCCCCTCATTGAATTCTTAAGGGACGGAATCCTCCCCGAGGATCCCAAGGAGGCTCGAAGAGTGAGAACCCGAGCTGAGTGTTACACACTAATCGGAGGTATCCTATATAAATACTTTTTCACACAGGTAGACGGCAGGCCGTACCTGAGATGCCTCTCCCCCGGGCAAGCTGACTACGCCCTGCAAGAACTTCATGAGGGAATCGGCGGGGCACACTCGGGGTCCAGAGCTCTAGCTCGCAAAGTGCTGAACTACGGTTATTTCTAGCCCACTCTCCTACGAGACGCCGAACGACACGTTCGGCAATGCAGCTCCTGTCAGAAGTACTCCGACATCTGACGCCTCCCGCAAGCTCCACTCACTTCCCTATCAAGTCCAATCCCCTTTGCAATGTGGGGGATGGATTTACTAGGACCATTTCCCCCAGCTCCCGGTCAGTTCAAATTCTTAGTCGTGGAAATCGACTACTTATCAAAATGGATAGAGGCCGAGCCCCTGGCCACAATCACTGAGAACAAGGTCGTTCAGTTCTTTTGGAAGAATGCCATCTGCCGATTCGGAGTCCCTCGGGTCCTCATAACAGACAACGGAACCCAGTTCACTGGAGCGGCCTTCCAAGCTCTGTGCGAAGACCTCATCATCCAGCACCGATTTTCCTCCGTCTCCCATCCCCAGTCGAATGGCCAAGTCGAAAATGCTAACCGACAAATTCTCTCCGGCATTAAGAAGAGGTTAGACAAATGCTCCAAAGGCCTATGGGTCGACCAGCTTCCCAACGTGCTATGGAACTACCGTACTACAAAGTGGACCCCCACAGGAGAGAGCCCATTTAATCTCACCTATGGGTTCGAGGCTGTGATCCCCCTCGAAGTCGGTATACCCTCTCATCGACTAGTAGCTTATGAAGAAGAACAGAATGCCAGGGAGCTCCGGGCAAATCTAGACCTTATTGACGAGATCCGAGAAAGAGCTGCCATTCATTAACAAAGCTACCGAAGAAGGATCGAGATGGCATACAACAAAAAAGTCCGCCCCACGGACCTCAAAGAAGGAGACCTGGTCCTCAGGAAGTTAGCCATCTCATTCCCAGGTCAGAAGAGCAAATTGGCCCCAAATTGGGAGGGACCCTATAAGATCGCAAAAGTGGTTCGACCCGGCACATACAGGCTAGAAGATCTCGAAGGCAAGGAAATCCCCAGGACTTGGAATGCTGACCATCTCTTAAAATACCAAGAGAAAGCACCAACGCCTCTCTAAGTGTTTTGAGATGTCAAACCGTTCCACTCCTATTACTTGTAATGTTTTTCTTTTATTTCTCTCTTGTAATAACGGCTCGCAACTTTAGAAGCAGCCGACCATTAGTCAATAAAGAAAGCTTTTTCATATTTTACTTGTAAAACCTGTTTACATTTCTCTGCCTTTACCCTTCAATCTAACGATGGTTCGGAGTCCAACACTTGGCTCGAATCTACTTCGCAAGTTCGCTTTTAAGCGAACTAGAGGTAGTTTGCCATTCGGAATTGCTCCACAACCGTTGAATTAATCTAACGATGGTTCGGAGTCCAACACTTGGCTCGAATCTACTTCGCAAGTTCGCTTCTAAGCGAACTAGAGGTAGTTCGCCATTCGGAATTGCTCCCACAACCGTTGAACTAATCTAACAATGGTTCGGAGTCCAACACTTGGCTCGAATCTACTTTGCAAGTTCGCTTCTAAGCGAACTAGAGGTAGTTTGCCATTCGGAATTGCTCCCACAACCGTTGAACTAATCTAACGATGGTTCGAAGTCCAACACTTGGCTCGATTCCACTTCGCAAGCTCGTTCCTAAGCGAGCTAGAAGCAGGTCGCCATTCGAAACTGCTCCCACAACCGTTGAACTAATCTAACGATGGTTCGGAGTCCAACACTTGGTTCGACTCTACTTCACAAGTTCGCTCCTAAGCGAACTAGAAGTAGTTCGCCATTCGGAACTGCTCCCACAACCGTTGAACAACTCTACCTATGGTTCGGAATCCAACACTTGGCTCGATTCTGCTTCGCAAGCTCGTTCCTAAGCGAACAAGAAGCAGGTCGCCATTCGGAACTGCTCCCACAACCGTGGAACTAATCTAACGATGGTTCGGAGTCCAACACTTGGTACGACTCTACTTTGCAAGTTCGCTCCTAAGCGAACTAGAAGTAGTTCGCCATTCGGAATTGCTCCCACAACCGTTGAACTAATCTAACGATGGTTCGGAGTCCAACACTTGGCTCAACTCTACTTCGCAAGTTCGCTCCTAAGCGAACTAGAAGTAGTTCGCCATTCGGAATCGCTCCCACAACCGTCGAACAACTCTAGCGGTGGTTCGGAGTCCAGCGTTCGGCTCGACCGCACTCACTCAATACCCCGAGCCGAGCGGACGAAGAACCGACCCTCGTATATGGAGAAAAATTCTGCCGAACCAATTTTGCCGTTAGATCATCTCAAAATGCGTGCTAGAACGTGATGAACGGATCAGATCGTACCACGTTTTCACAAAACGACAAGATAGCATTTTTTGGGAATTCGTGCCTTCCACCTCGTGACGCGTTCCACGATCATGATCGACCGTCCAGATTGAGCCATGTGGATCGCGTCTGAAATCCAAGCTATTACACCTCGGTATACTCCGAGCCGAAAAACTGAAGTTCCGAGGCTAAAACCTTCAAGAAAGGCAACTATGGGTCCTTATGGTTCGGCGTCAAGAATAGGGCGACCACGGCACAATGATGAACAAAACAACTTCGATTTTATTAAAACACTTGGTAAATTTACAAGGCAGACAGTTACAGCGGAAAAGCAACTAAATAAAATTACAAGGCATGTTATTACAACAACGGAGACGATGCAAGAAGTAAAAAGTTCGACGCAACTCGTTCAGTGCCTCCTCGGGACAGGGACGTTCCGATTAAGAGACAATTGGGGTTTCCGTCTTTTTATCTCCGAGCTTGTCTCTAGGCCGATGAACTGCGACGCCGCCTCGCCACTAATCCTAACGGTGGCTCCGACCGAGGCTCCACTCGAGCTAACAGCAACTCCGCTTTGTGCGTCGGCTGCTGTCCGACCAATAACTTGGCCATGAGTCGCTAGCTCGTAAAAGGTGATCCCCCGTTCTCTCTCCTCGCGAGTGCAAGAAGTGCTGCGGACATTAGCCCTCACAGGCTGAGGCTTCAGTCGAGCCACCTCCTCCTCGAGCTCGACAATCCTATCCTTCAGAGTATCGTCCTTGACCATTATCTTGAATCGAGGGAGTTTCGCCGAACCGGGGCACTCAGCGCTATCGGATATGATGCGACGTAAGTTGGTCACCTCGATGCTTTTGTCGACCGTGACCCTCTGCAGCTGCTCGACCTTCTTCTCGAGCTCATCTCGCTCGACCAGCACCGAGGCTAGTTGTGCCTCTTTCGCCGAGAGCTCCTCCTCGACTATCCGGAGATGGTGCACCTCGACCAGAAGCTCGCTGTTCTTCTTCTCCACGTTGAACATCAACCTCCTGGTGAGCTCGATTTCACCCACCAGGCGAGCCTCACGAGATTGCTTAAACAGCTCGGCACGACGCCGAGCTGCTACGGTATTTGGGGCATGTTCGAGGATCTGAAATACAAGAACGTCACAACTAGGAAACTACAGACTGACCCAAACACTTGCACAAATTTGAAACAAAACTTTCATTCAGGAAGAAGCGGTGGCCAGTCCGCAAAGAGGCATTACATTTTTAAAAGAAGAAAGAAAAAGATTACAAAAAGACGAAGAGATCAGGGGTCCACCTGCGTCGTCGGCTCGACCACAAGCATTTCGCTAGATGGCCCCTCATCTCTCACCCCGACCTGGGGGTTGGTCACATCCGTCTCGGCAACCACCTCGTCATCGTCGTCGCCCTCTCCCTCGTCTCCTTCACCTCCCTCCTCTTCGCCATCTGATGCAGATCCGGGCCACAACCTGTAGCCGACCAGCTGAAAGCCGGGGACGCGGTCCTGGACATGGTCGAGCGCCCTCTGGTAGGACCTCTCCATGTTCGTGGCCATATGCGCCTTCGCCTCAGCCTCCACCTCGGCCGTGATCTTCGTCGCCAAGGCATCCTTCTCCACCTTCGCCTCCGCCAGGGCCTTCGCTGACGCCGCCAGCTCCTCGGCAGCCTTGGCGGCTTTGGCAGTCTCTTCAGCAAGCCGCCCCTTTACTCGCTCCAGGTCGGCCACAAGGTCGGCAACCTGGACCTCCAAGCCCTCGGCTCGCCTTTGCTTAGCCTCGAGCTGCCGAACTGCCTTCACTTTGTCCGCCCTGTCCTTATCACTGGCGGCCTTCAGCTCCTTCTCCTGCTCAGCGAACGCTTTGAGGAGATGGTTAAAGTGGCAGGTGGCCTGCCAAAACGAAAAGATGGTGAGAACAAAGTAACAGCCGAACGGCAAACTTGAAAAAATTCTAAGAGAAAAGTGTGCGACACTTACCGATACGAGCGACCGAGCAACCTCATAAGTATCGTCGCCGACCGTCCCCGCCTTCAGCGCGGCTCGGTCCTTCGGGGTCGCTAAGTGTCTGACGGCCTGCATCGACATCTGCGAGTTCCTGAGGAATCCATCATGATTCTTGACTTGCCAGTTCGGAACGAACACCTGTTTGTGCTGCTCGGTCAAGATCACCTCGGCATGAGCAGTCAACGGCGGAGCCTCAAGCGACAACACCGCCGAGACGTCGAAGGTCCTACCGACCGGGGCAGAAGCAACAGGAGCCGAGGACTCTTCGACAACAACCACCGTCGACGAGGAGACCTCAGCGACGGGGGGAGGTGGGATATCTGCCGAAGCAACTTTGAGAGGCCGACCTGACGAGGCAGTCGTGTTCGGCCTCTTCCTCTTCCTTCCATCGGCCACCTTACCCCTCTTGTTCATCATGGCCGTAAAGTCCATCTTCAGCGCTTTTGTACCAAACAACAAACAAATTAAGAGTTAGTGAAACGAGCTAAAGACTGGAAAAGAAAAGAAAAGAAAAGAAAGAAAAAAAAATGCGAGATGTCAGGAGCGTACTCGGGTTGATCGGACTAAGGCTTGACCCTTATAGCACCTCCTCGGTCATCTCCCTCCAAATTAACATCAGGAGGGCTATGATCTTCCTCGCCACTTCCTGTTCGGCCGCAGTCAGTTCCGGGTCGGCCCTCACGAACTTTGGCACCTCTACTTTCCATCGGCTTGGAACTTGCAGCATCGATGGCTCCCTTAATATGAAGAACTTATCCTTCCAGCCTTTGATCGAGTCCGGGTTTTCGATAATCCGAACGCCTCTCCTCGGCGCCAGGTAGTATCGATGCTCGGTCTTGTGCATGCGGTTTATTCGATACATGCTTCGGAAGACCGTCAGGTCCGGCTCGACCTCGGCGTTGCGGCACTGGAGCAGGAAGGCGTTCACATGACACCACGTGTTCGGCATGAATTGGGTCGGCGCAAGGCAGTACCACCCGAGGACCAGACAAATGAAGGGGTGCAGGGGAAAGCGCAGTCCGACGTTCAGAGAGTCGTAGTCGAACATGCACATATCCGACGACGACAGCTTGGAGTTCGCTCGCATCCCGGCACCGGGGAGAATTAACTTGTACTCCGAAGGGATGGCGAACCCTTTTCTGATCCGGAGCAGGTCCCTCTCGGATAGCACCGATCCAATTTCGTCCGCCTCGGTGGTCAGAACCGGGTTGTTCTCTTCGTATACTTCCGACTGACCGATGACTGCCTTCTTCAAGAGGTCGCCCTCGTACTGCCTAACCCCAGCGTGTCCGAACAGTACACAAGGGTACCGGCCCGTCTCAGGGGCTTGCCTCAGATTCTCCACAATCACCTCGACCACAGGAGATTGGGCCACTACCCTCCTCTTCTTCTTCTCCTCCCTCGCCTCGGCCCCAGATGGCTCGACTACTTGCTTCCCCTTCCTTCGGATCTCCATCTCCCTCCTCTCCTCGGCACCACTATCGCCCGAGGACGAGGCCTCACTCTCCGAGTTCACCCTTGACATCTCTAGGAAAAAGCTAAGGCAAGTAGACTGACCTTGAAGTGACGTGCCCTTGAAGTGATGTTCACGGTCGGAATAAGCTCGCCGGAAATCGCCTGGCCCACGCGACAGCTAACGCAACCGCCTTGGAGCAAAAATCGCCGCTAGCAGAGAGCACAGAGAGTAAAAGTGAAATCTTGGAGTGAAAAGTGAGAAATGAGCTTGGGGGTGGGGGAGTTAGAACTTATAACCCCAGTGCGACGTTTGGGCCTCCTTGGGAACTTAAAAGCCCATTAAGAAGCCAAAGCGCCAAAGCAGAGAGTTGCGACGTTTTAGCTTCACAACAAAGACTCCACAAAGTGCCCAAGTCCACGACTCGGCCACCGGTTCACCTAGCCGACCTACCGAACAATCTGGTTAAGCGACCGAACTACTGAGTCCGCTTCAGCACCGAGCTTCCGAGCCGAAGGGACGAGGAACCGATCCTCATATATGGAGAAAAATTCTTCCGAGGCGGAATCACCGTCAGATCTCTCCAAAATTCGTGTCAAGACACGATGGACGGTTCAGATTGCACCACGCTCACAAAACGACAAAATAACGTTTTCTCGTGATCTGAACCCAACCCTCGTGATTCACGCAATGATGGACGCTCCAGATATGACCACGTGTACCTTCCGAGCTGCATGCCACCGGATTGCCAGCCGAGCTACTGAACAGCCTGGCTAAGCAGCCGAGCTACCGAGCCGAAGGGCGACGACGCTTCAAATCCAGGACGCTTCTAAATGTCCAACTCCATGCCTCGGCTATCGGCACCAAGCTTCCGAGCCGAAGGGACGAGGAACCGACCCTCATATATGGAGAAAAATTCTTCCGAGGCGGAATCACCGTCAGATCTCCCCAAAATTCGTGTCAAGACACGGTGGACGGTTCAGATTGCGCCACGCTCACAAAACGACAAAATAACATTTTCTCGTGATCTGAACCCAACCCTCGTGATTCACGCAATGATGGACGCTCCAGATATGACCACGTGTACCTTCCGAGCTGCGTGCCACCGGATTGCCTAGCCGAGCTACAGAACAGCCTGGCTAAGCAGCCGAGCTGCCAAGCCGAAGGGCGACGACGCTTCAAATCAAGGACGCTTCAAAACGTCCAACTCCATGCCTCGGCTATCGGCACCGAGCTTCCGAGCCGAGGGGACGAGGAACCGACCCTCGTATATGGAGAAAAAATCAGCCGACCCTCCTCAGCCGTTGATTCTTTTCAAAAACGCGCTCGTCATGATGGACGGCTCAGATCTTGCCACGTTCACTAAACGACAAGATAGCATTTTTTGGAGATACGTGCTGAGACGGACGTCCAGGATCACGCCACGTAGTTCGGTTGATTCCGAGCCATGTGCCGACCCGCCGAGCCGAAGGGACGAGGAACCGACCCTCGTATACGAAGAAACTACCTGCCGAGGAGCGCGGATGGTCTGATCGCCCAGAAAATCGTGCTCGGCACTGATGAAGGGCCCAGATCGCGCCACGCCATAAATTGGTATTAAAGATTAGTTTTTATTTATTTAAATCGTTTTATTTACTTAAAAATTGCGAAAAATTACTAAAAATTTGGGAAATTAACTAAAAATTCTAGAAAATAATTTCAAATACGGGGGAACATTTTTGAGCCTCTGAACGAACAATTATTACCTAGAATGAGTTGTTAAGACCCCCGAACGACTAGTTAACACATCGCAAAATTAAATAAATAATCCAAAAAAATAGATAAAAATCACCAAATATCCAGAGAAGCTCAGGAACAACCCAGAGTCCTACCAACTTGGAAAATCACCACACTACATCCTTCAAGATTCAAAGCCACCCATTTGGACCCCGATACAACTCCACTAGCCATTAAAACAGTGAAACTACTCCTCAAAGGCTGATCAAGCTCAGCCTTCGGGAGTGGGGGGCTCGTGATATGGCTAAAAATGGGGTTTAATCGGAACCGTCCAAATCAAGCGCGAATCTTGAAGCCCAGGGGCAAAACGGTAATTTCACCTACCAATGGGTCTGAAGCGGGTACTGGTTCTCCTTCTTGGAAACCCACTGACCCGCGAATGGATCCACCTCAACTGGGTGCGGATTTCAACCCGCAGCAAATCTGGTCCAGAAAGGATAGAATTAGGATTTCTGGTTAATCCTAATCAACGGCCCTGATTCATATCTATCCTTTCACTGGGGATTAGGGATTACATTCCTTATCTAACCACAGGGATTACATTTCTAATCTGATCCCAGCAGTGCCTATAAATACCCCCCCTTCCATCTCCATTGAGAGGTAATCAATCTTTCACCAGTTTTTGCGCTCTTTCATAATCTTCTCTGATTACTGACTTGAGCGTCGGAGGGTGCGTCGCTGGGATTAACCCCGGTGTCTCGCACTTTTTGCAGGTGTACGGCGGGAGTCAGCATCAAACTCCGGCGGAACAGGTAACAGGTTTGCTATTCAAGTTTTCCAAGAATCCACAAATACTATCCGTTTGCCCCCACACCAGATTCAGCGGTAACACCCCCCGATTTGATTGTGTCGCCTTCTCCCGTTGGCCACCTTGTGAAAAAATGCAGTGTTTGCGTCTCCTTCCTTAAGCCATTGAATCCTTGATCTCTGCCTCCAATAGCACTCCTCCATTTCTCCAATTCTATAGATCTCCGTCCTACTACCGGCCAGCTCGTCGAATTCCGCCGCATGCAAATCTTTAACCTCTTTGGTTTTTTCCAATTCTTGAATTCTCCTTCCTAACCTCTCTTTCATTTCTTTTACTTCTCCAAATTCCTCCTTTGCCCATCTCCTTAAGCGCTTCCTCAGCCGGCGTAGTTTGATGATCCATCTAGATATTGCATCGTTTGCTGGCGTCGTCATCACCCAGCAGTCCTTAATGACATTAGAGATGTTAGAGCTAAGCATCCACGCCTTCTCGAATCTAAATTGGTGCCGTCCTACTCTCCGATCATTTTCCCAATCTAGGATCAGTGGGACATGATCATATGTAAATCTTGGAATTGATCTCACCATTGCAAGTGGGAATAATGCCTCCCAGTCAGTGGATACCAACACTCGATCTAGTTTAGCTAGGGTTGGATTCGCCTGCATGTTAGTCCAGGAAAATTGCCGATCACTCGCTTGGATTTCAATAAGACTAAGGTTGTTGATGACATTGTTGAATTGTTGCCTGTCCCTCTCATTAGGTCCCCTACCCTTGTGTTCGATAGCAAATCTAGTGATGTTAAAATCACTGCCAATGATCCACGGTCCCACCCATCTATCTCTGATGATACGGATTTCTGCCCAAAAACTGTGTCTCTGACTCGGGATACAAGGGCCGTATACCGAGGTGACCATGTGTTCCCAGCCATCTCGTTTCCGCTTGATGACCAGGGTGACAGAAAAATCGTCGACGAAAGCCTCTATAATATCAAACACCTTAGAATCAACTCCTATTGCGATACCACCCGACATACCCCTAGCCGGTTTAACCCGCCACACAAAATCTCTTAGCATCCTGAGCCCCCCAAAGTCATGCCCCATCTGGTCCACTATCTTAGTTTCTTGAAAGGCACACAAAATTGGGTTAATCCTAGCTATAGTGTCATTCACTAATCTAGTTTTTACTTTGGAGCGCATCCCTCTCAAGTTCCAGAAGATGTAACTCATGGGATAACTAACTTAAAGAAAATCTATCCTATCTTCCTACCCTTGAAAACCTATAGGCTTCCTCCCTGAGAATTCTTACTCTACTACTTTGTTCTATATCTAACGAACCCATATTTAAGCCGAACATACTAGCATAATAAAGAAGAATTTCATCGGAAATAAAACCTAGAATTGAGAACGAACCTCCGCAGGCTGACATTGGCTCATTGGCTTTTGCTGCCGATCTAATCATGTCCTCTTCATTAGGCCCTTTAGCTCCCCACCTGTCATTTTGCCTCTTGCTCCTCCTTTTTGATTCCTCAATGCCCTTCACCGCTTCTCCTCCCTCGGTCTCCGCACTATCCTGTATAACCGGTGTTAGAGCCTTCACTTTGTTTTCCCACTTCTTAAATTCGCCGTTCGAGTCCATAATCTCCCTTCCTACATCATATAGGGCCCCAATAATGCCTTCCACCTAGAGAAATCCTCCACTAACTCCGGGTGGCTCCCCTTGACCCTGGTCACCTCTATCGTCTGATTTAAGGTTGCTATCCTGTCCATCTGGCTCCCCCACTTCCGCCCCTACCTATCCTCCCGATGCAATGGTTTTGAGGCCCGAAGAGCTTCCTATCTGGAAGTTACTAACCAATGTCATCCTCGTGTCCTAATTTTTAATCCATGGGCCCGACCCAGCCATGAGAATGCTTTGAGTAATGGTCTTCACTGCTCTGTCTAAAGCCTCCTTGAAATCTGTAGTTGAAAGGCCTAAAATTTCAGCTTGTCTATTAGTGGGCCCCCCTACCGAAAGCACCCCATCCAGTTGATTTTCCTCGAGCCCAGAGACACGACCAACTCTCGCAGGATCCTTAATTATGAATTGACTGCTATCATCATGAAGCTGCCCCCCTGACCTGCTACCGCTGAAAAGCTGGACACCCATCGCTGTCACCCTGATAAGCCCCCCCTCTACATCCCTTTCATGAACAATACCTAGTACATTGGAAACTGATCCAATGTGACGTCGCTGTCTCTCCGCTGTTCCACACCTCTGTGCCCCATCTACGCCACTTTCCAATGGATCCCGTGTGGTGAGATCTGCTGTATGGTGTAATGGACGGCTCTAATCACCCTTGGACCGATCTTGTGGGTGATCCTGCTTCCCATCATGGTTTTTAGAGTGTTCCTCAATGCAACGGCTGTGATGCATCGTAGACGGATCCAACGGCGCATGTGCTTCTTCTTCCTTCCCCCTCTGTTTGAAACCTGCTTCGGAATTAGACCCCGAGTACTCCGGCGAGCTCCGAAAAGAGACTTTCTTCTTCCTTTCTACTATCACCTTAACCTCATATTTTTCATCTTCAAATAGCGCCGCTATCACTGAAGGAATCAAGCTAGTATCTTCTACTCCCACTTGAATCCTAGCGTATTCTCTTCTAAGGAGGAAGTTAGTGTTCTTGTCGATGCTAATAAGGGAACTGAAGCTATGAACCATGTTTTGAAAACCTGAACGAACCCAACAATGAAATGGGAGGTTGAAGAGACGAAGCCAAATCGACGATCGCGCGTCCACCTTCAACGCGCCGAAACCTCTAGACCACCTACTCAAAGTGATGTAAAAATCCTCCCCTTCCAGGCTCCCAATTGCCAAGAGCTCACGTGTGATTTCGTCCGTCTTGCAAAACACCATAAGGATATCTTCCTTAACCTTGAGCACATTCTAATCAAGTCTTGAGATAGGCCAGACTGGCAGAGAGTAGCTCTTTAATGGCTTCAAGCGAAGGAAAACCAGTGTGAATCTTGAGTAGAACGGAATTGGAAAACTGGCTCTCAAAGTCCGCCATCACCGGCGTAGGAGTTATCACTTCCCTGATCACCTTTCTTCTCCCATCACTGCTTTCTTCCGACCCCACCATGACCGGGTTGCTACACGCTCCAGCGACGAGAGCCTCGATGCTGGCCTTGGAATGCACGCTCCCCGACGTCGTAATATGAGGACAACTCTTGGATATGTGGCCGTATTTCTTGCACGCATAACAAAACCAATCATTTGGGCAGTCGTGGATAGAGTGGCCCCTCTCCGCGCACTTGTGGCACATAGACGTCTTCTTGGCCGCAACTTGTCCTGTAGAGGCGGAGGACGATGACTTCTCCGCTCTCCTCTCCTCCTTTCTAGCATGCTTTGGCTTGATGAGGATCCATTCCCCGTCATCGTCTATTTTCTTTACTGGAGCGTCTCTCTCCGATGGTCGATCATCCCCTTGTTTCTCTACCCTCTCGTGGGCTCTCAGCCCTCTCTTAGACGCATCCAGATAGGACCCTCTGTAGGTCGAAGAAGTGTTCCTCGCAGCTCCGCCCCTCTCGGTGGGAGTACGTTCCTCTCCCTTCACTGGAGCTCTATGCTCATGGTGAACGGAGGCATATTTCTCCAGGCCTCTATGGCCATGGCGCACTTCGCGGGGCGGAGGAGAACGTTTCCCTCTGGACTGGACCCTGCGGTGTCCCAGCTCACGGTGCTGGGTGTCTTCATCCTCTCTTCCTCTCTTGGCCATGTGGCGAATGGGAGTAGTATATGTTTGGAGGCTTCTGTGGTTGTGGGTGGAGGTTTTGTTGGGAATCTTCATGATAGCCATTTTGTGATTTTGTTGTTTCGTATTAATGAAACATAACTGTAATTCTCGTTGATGATCCAAAATAAGAGAACAAATGTATTATAATTGCACATTTATAACAACAACATGGATTCACAAAAACCATAATAATTTATTTTCGGAAACACCACAGAAAATGGTTATATTTAATAATGTTCAGAATAACTTCTCTGCCATGATACATAAACTTTTCTCGTTTATATTGTCATGGGCAGGATATATATTATCAAAAAAATATTGTCATGGGCAGGATATATATTATCAAAAAAATATTTTCATGGGCAGGATATATAGATTACAAGAAGAGATCCATGTAGAAACGAGCACGAGAAGTTCGAAGAAGCATTCAGAGGTGACTTCCAGAAGAGGTGGGGGAATGGAGGAGACATTGGGACACAACCATGAGAGGTTGATCTTTATTTTCTTCTTTGTAGATGTATACCCCTAAGCTGTGAGGGCAACCAAGAGTTTGACTATTGGTTTGTATTTTCTATAATTTGTATTTTGTTTTGTGCTGGATAACTCTTTGGTCATTATATATATTGTAGACGTGAGGTTACCCACTTTTATTTAACACCATACAAAGTGTTCATAGTCTAAATTTACATTATAGCCCTTTCAATATTAAATTTTTTACCAAACAGATCCACTTTTAAAGTATTTACCAAACTGACCCACTTTTGAAAGTATTTACCAAAGTGATCAACTTGCTATCTCAGATAGCGAGTTTGGTGAAAATAACTTCGCTATCTAAGATAGCGAGTGTATATTGAGGTGTTAAAATGTGAAGAAAATTTTAAGTTTAGACTCGCTATCTCAGATAGCAGTGTATATTGAGGTGTTTCTCCACCACTTGGAGAAAAACTTAAAGAAAAATACCAAGTTTAGACTCACTATTTCAGATAGCGAGTGTGTTTATACCACACTCGCTAACTGAGTAGCGAGTGTCGATTAAGGAGTTTTTAAATACTCGATCGTCTATTTCGGCTATGTCTGCTCACCATCAAGAGCTTGTCACCGACATTCTTCTTGTGCACAACTTGCAAACTGCTCACGAGGATCAAGCGCCTTCGAGTTCAGAGTCCGGTGGCTATTTTTAATATGTCTCTTTTCTTGGTTGTTATCCTAGTGTTATCTGTTTCTGGAAGTCTTTTGTCCTCTTAGTGTGAGGTTCTTTTGCTTTGGAGTCTGGTGGTGTTGTGATCCTTTGTTTGAGGATGTTTTGTTTTTGTTGTACCCACCGCTCTTTAGAGTCTGTATGAACTCTTTTGTGCTGGAATTTATGTTTTTGTTTGGTTGGCTGAAGCCTTCGGGCTTTATCCCTTTTATCAAAAAAAAATGCTCGATCGCTATTTTGCTATTTCTCTTCACTTCTCTCTTTCCATTCTCTCTCCTAACTCCGAAATAAACCAAAAACCCTAGCCTCCCAAGTTCGTTATTTCACCAACAAAACCCTGTATAAAATCTATTGAGATCCACTTCATCACTCACAACGCTCTCTACTCCCACACTCAAAACCTTAAACCCATTATCAGGGTCGCTATATGAGATAGTGACTGTGAGAATTTATAATTTTTCAGAGACTTCAAAGTCTCTGGAAACTTGCAATTTTCACAGTCACTATGTCAGATAGCGAGCTTCTTTGAACCAGGGTCACTATCTGAAATAGCGATACTAGTTTTATCATTTCTCAAAAAAAATTAACAATCTCAAAATTTTCCTGTATACATAAGGACTTGGCTTTAAACACACATACATTATGCTATATAATATATCAGATAGAAATAAAAGGGCTATATCTCAAACTCAACTAAATATGCACAATTAACTAAAAATGCACAATTCGGGATATTGGATGATGGGTTTAAGGTTTTGAGTTGGCAAACACTATTGCATGTAATATTGTCGTTCAACTGTTATGACATACAATAATAATAACTAGAGCTGTTGTTTGGTAGTACCAGCAAAGTTTTACACTATTCATACAATAACACTCGCTATCTAAGATAGCGAGTTCATTTGAACTACACTTGCTATCTTAGATAGCAAGTGTAGTTGGACTCAATTTTCAGGAAATTTTTTAACATGAAATTGAGTACAACTACACTTGCTATCTGAGATAGCGAATCTGGTTCCTATGAACTCGCTATCTTAGATAGCGAGGTTTGTTGTACTCATTTTTCAGAGAAATGTTGAACATGAAATATATACAACTACACTCGCTATCTGAGATAGTGATTCTAGTTCAACTGAACTCGCTATTTCGGATAGCGAATGTAGGTCTATACATTTGATTTTTTTCAAAAAGTAAGTACAACTACACTTGCTATCTGAGATAGCGATGTCAGTTGAACTAGACTCGCTATCCGAGATAACAAGTATAGCTATATACATTTCAGGTAGAAATTGCATGCTCAAATTTCTCTAAAAAATGAGTACAACTACACTCGCTATCTGAGATAGCAATGTCAGTTGAACTAGACTCGCTATATGCGATAACGAGTGTAGTTATATACATTTCAGATTAAAAAATGCATGTTCAAAATTTATCTGAAAAATGAGTACAACTACATTCGCTATGTTAGATAGCGAGTTCTTTTAGACCAGAGACAGCAAGTAGGTCAATTTGGTAAATAGTTTCGAAAGTGGGTTAGTTTGGTAAATGCTTTCAAAAAGTGGGACATTTTGGTAAACAATCCTCTAAATTACACCCGGTTCGAGTAAAATGAACCGGGCTCAAAGACCAAACCGTCATAGTTTAAAATCCCAGAGTCCAGTTTTTAAAAAATGGCAAGAACACTTCAAATGGATTCAAATGGCACTACAGTTCTCCATCCACCAGAGAGGATTGAACAAGATTGCCGATGAATTGGTGCAATATTTATGGAACTGACAATGCCAACATTTCTTGTCTTCAAGTCTCTGTTCTTTTTCTCCAGCATTTCCGCAACTTGTAAACTTTTGAGCACATCAAATGTTGGAAAAAATGCCATACTCAGTCGCCATTATCTCATGTATGTATGTATGCTCCCTTTCGTTGTCATCATAATATATTTATGATCATGCTTGTTGCATTGCAGTTGCTTACTCCTTATGATTTATGACATATCTTATGCAAATTTGTGAGGCTATAATTACTGTTCTTCTTTTATTTTTGTATAGGATTCTTTCTCGAGTCACTTAAGTTTGGTTAATTGATATATATATATATATTTATTTATACCAGTTTTTGCTTAGTTTGTGTTTTATTTGGCTATGGTGTAAGTATCCTTTCTTTTTCGCATTCTTTTAGACCGATATACTACGCATCTCCCAAAGTTGAGAATTTGTATAGATTACTGATTGGAAAATTTGGAATGGTTATCAAATTAGGAACCGTAGTTGGGATCAGCGTTTGAACTTGCAACTACTAATTCACAATGGATATGACATACTATAAGTAAAAGAAGACGTAACTAAACTTGTTTGCAATTGAGCTCAGGGTTTTCTGGTAGACAAGCGTGCACAATCCAACTTCAATCTGAATTCCATGTTCATCTTGCTGCATGCAGTAACGCCATGAATTGCTTGTTTTGCGAACGGACAAACCATTCTAGGGATCGATGTTTCACTTTACAATCTCTGCTAGGACTTCAAGTCGGGGTTCCTATCTCTGAACAGGTGCTACTAGCCCTAGATTATCCATCCCTTCACTCTAAACTAGCAGCAATGAAAGCAAAAGATGAGCTTAAAGTTATTTCTGCTCCTGCTTTGTTGCCTTCTTCGGGTTTCCGCCTCTTCCGTTCCATCACAGACGGCTGCTCAGGTGATTTCTGCACCTCCTACATCTATTCTCAAATATATTGTTTGCTGTGAATCCACTGTGGAAATCGAACAAAAGAAAAAGTTCTCTTTCTATTTTTGGTGCAGTTACTATGTCATGGATGGTGGTAAGTGTAGCAAGTAGCAACCTTGCTCTTGATAATTTTCTTAGTCAGACTTGTGGGATTAGTGTACTGGATGGACTTTGGGTTTTAGCTCTTGCTCAAATGAAGATGTAGTGATTAAGTATCCTTTCTGCCAAAATTTTCCATGATTTAGTTTCTAAGGGTGCTTTTCAAATTGGGTCTGTGTCGATGTCGATCAGAAAATGGCCTTGTTTATGTTGTGATAATGTTTCTTCTAACCATGTTCTGGTCAAAGCTTGCATTAATGGTTTACGTCCTTACTGTGACAATCCTAAGTTGGGACTAAGAACATTGGTGATTCGGGTGGGACTTCTTCAACCATTTACCTTGCTTCTGGATGCTTACTTGTGGAATCAGAATGTCTGTGTCTCAATAATGACAACAACATTACATCTTATGATCTTCGAGTTGGTGATAAGTTTTTTCCTATTACTGTGATCTATCCCACAGTCCCTATCTCTGGTTATGCTGACAATAAAGTTGCTCTGAACAATGATAATGTGGGTGGGTACTTCTACTCAACCTATTCTCAAATTCCATGATGGAATCTATGGAACTTCAAAAGACATTACTAATGTGAGGAACACTAATAAGCGTGTTGCTCTTTCAATCGGAGAGGTTCCTTTAGAGGGGGTGGTAGAGGAAGAGGACACTGGTTGTATCATAGAGAAGGTTACACTCCTGTGCCTTCCAACTCTTCTGTTCCTCAATCATCCAAAACCTCTGTTCCCCACCCATCCAAACTTGCTGTTCCTCCTCCTACTAAGAATTTGGTTTGGAAACCCACCAATGCTCATTCTGTTAAACCCATTTCTTCTGAACAGCCTTCACTCTTAGGAGGTCCTCCTACTCCTACTATGCTTCAAGACTCTAATATTCTTCCACAGAGCTCTACTGATCATATGGATATTTGCAATCCTGAGATTGAGGTTACCGACACTGGTTGTATCATAGAGAAGGTTACACTCCTGTGCCTTCCAACTCTTCTGTTCCTCAATCATCCAAAACCTCTGTTCCCCACCCATCCAAACTTGCTGTTCCTCCTCCTAAGAATTTGGTTTGGAAACCCACCAATGCTCATTCTGTTAAACCCATTTCTTCTGAACAGCCTTCACTCTTAGGAGGTCCTCCTACTCCTACTATGCTTCAAGACTCTAATATTCTTCCACAGAGCTCTACTGATCATATGGATATTTGCAATCCTGAGATTGAGGTTACCAAATTGGAGAACAATACCCAAATTCCTATCTCGAATGATCCCAAAGCTGCCCCATCAACTGACTAGGATCATCTTGTTCCAGTCACTGAAGATTCTCTTTCGGCTCCTGATTGGCAAGCTTGGAATGTTAATCCTGTGTTTGAGGCTGCTATTCAGTTCAGTTCTACTGATAAGAAGACCTTGTCCCCTCCTTCCGGTAAATGTACTAAGCAATCTATATTTGTCACTGAGGAGAATCTTAAGACTGGGAAATGGATACATTCTGATGATCTTTTAGGTATTGAGGAGGGTGAAATTGCTAAGTCCAATTCTCAGGTGAAGGTTAGTGTTCTAGATTTTATTTATCCTTGTTCACTTTCTTTTTTTTTCTTTTTGAAAAGTTGTTCAATCACTTACACTTTAAGCAATTTTCCTAATGAGATTATTGTAGCTAGTAATAATATTTGTACCTCCAATGTACGTAAAGAACAAATAGTTATATGGGATATTGGGATAGCTGCGATTTGTTGGGGTATTTGGTTAGAAAGGAACAATAGAATCTTCAGGCCAACACACAAGCATATCATGCATCAGCAGCTTTTATTTAATATTATTGCTAATATTGTTTTCTGGTCCCAAACGGCACTACGGAAACAACAAAGAAGGTTAAAGAACTATATGCAGACATCAGTACCTCTACCAATGATGCGGAGTCCGAGGAGGAAGTAGGGGAACAAACGGGGGAGTGATTGACAGGTTGGATGGCAGGAGCTCACTTTTTTTGGGGACGTTCCGATGATGGGAACTTTTTGTTTCACCTGTAATTATTTCATTTTTTGGGAAGGGGACAACATTGTACGGGATGGGTCACCTTTTTTTGGGTGGGAGAATGAGTATCATGACCCACTATTGGGATGCATGAATATCATCTCTCCGACTTGATTGTATGTTGAATTAAAATATCTTTAATGAGGCGCGGGGGGCCTAATGCCCACCGTTTTCAATCAAAATAATAATAATAATAATATTTGTACCTTCTTCCACAAACATGGTCATATTAATGTGCTTAGGTATATTGTTCAGGATTCTCTCGACAATTCTGAGCTTTGATTTCATGAATCTTCTGGACCTATTTTATGTTCTGCTCATAAAGATTCTCATTTCTCACATAATCTAGATTCATCATCTCCTTATCTGATGCTGAGAATTGAAATACTCCTAATGATTTGGCAATTATACCCTTTGAAGGGATCTCTGGCAATTGTAATGAAGCTTTGGATGTGACACAATTGGCTACTATAGCTCCTGGTAAAAGAAAATACCAAAAGAGGAAATATAACTCAGCTTTTATCATGGCCAGTGCTAGGATTAAAGCCCAGAAATCTTCTTCGATGTCAGTATCTACAAAAGCATCTCTAGCTGTTAAGTGAGAATCTTGAAATTCCTCTTCTTTCTGATGAACTTGACAAAGGTACATCTCTTAGATGCTTACATAAATATTAGCTCACGAATGAACAAGAGTTTTCCTTAATGACAGCCATTCTGCAAACTATTCAAGCACTTTAGGCTCAATTTGGAGGCAAACAAGTGTAGGTTATAAATACATATTGAAAAAAATGTCTTGGTGATGTGTTCCCTCTATGTTTTGTCTTACAGGAATTAGCTGTTAATATGCATATTAGCTGCGAATTATCAAGAAATTATGTTTTGTCATTTAAGTTGGGTATTAATCTTTTAGCTGTTTAGTTGCTTAATTTACTTCAATCTACAAGTAGAAGTTAGGCGTATCATAGACAAATCATTCGAGTCCTAAAATCTGAATCACATAAATAAGCTGTCCTAAGACACGTCTACTATGCTCAGAAAAGCTCTAGCACTTACAAAAGTTCAAGGATACAGAGGAGTTCGTCGGGACTGGCAAGGGGTTCGATTTTTCGGGGTGGGTCGGTGGTGGTCGGATGGTGTAGTGGACTGCAGCGATGGGGGGATTATGCCGGTACGGTGGCCAACGACGGAGATCACGGAGGAGTGCCGAACCTCCCTTATATCCAAATGATTATTTTCCCTAAAAATCCAAATTACAACCAACATACAATTAGCAAAAAATGAATCCTAGTTGGTGTGGGACGACGGTAGTCGAGTAAGTTTATAGTTTGGCTTAAACTTCGATCTATTCAGATCAAAGTGAGGGGTGCCTAGGGTGTTATGGAAAGGTTTGATAGGCCATAGGGAGGTTAATATTGTTTCCTAATTTATAGGATCTGGATCTGTTAGGATTTGATTAAGTCATGATTTATAGGATCTGGATTTGATTGAGTCTGTAGATTGAGTCTGTATGAGTTTGTATAAGTAGGCTGATGAATGAATAAATAAAGCACGAACTTTTAACCCAAACTTTGGCATTGTATCAGAGCCAGCCGTCTAAGCAAACCCTACCATCAAAACCTATTTTTTCTTTCAATCGGCCAATCATCCACAGCCGACCACTCACCCCCAGCCTGAAGTTGTGTATCGTTGATCATCAATGGCGGACGGTGAAGGCAAAATCGATCCCTCATCCCCTTATTACCTTGGCTCTGGAGATCAACCAGGGAACCTAATCTTCCATGTCTTATTGACATCAGAAAACTATATTGCGTCGACTCGCCCCAAAGGTAGATATGATAAGTCAGACCGCAACGACAAGTCTCACTTATTCTGCACCCACTGTAACCAGACCAGCCATGATGCGAGCACGTGTTTTAAGATTCACGGCTACCCAGAATGGTGGGAAGCACGCTCAAAGAGTGGCAAAGGGATGGCCAGCAACCGAGGATCAACATTGACAGCCGCGACCTCTGCAGTGTCTGCCATAGGGATGGATAGAGGTGCTGGTGCGCGGGCCAATGCCATCGCTGGCCGTAATCGTGCTTCCATCCTCGAAGGTGACGGCGGAAGTGCAAGCACAGGGGCCGGTGGTTCAACATTGACAGATATCAAACCTGAACAGGTCCAAATTTTGTTGAGTATGATTTGTAATCATCAGCAAGATCAAATAATGGGTGAGTTCCATTCTCCTTCCTCTTGGATACTTGACACAGGGGCATCTCGTCATGTGACCGGCAACTCACAATTTTTGACTTAAGCACAGGACATTCTTCCATGTCCCGTTGGTTTACCTGATGGGCAGCAGGAATACGCTACAATGGAGGGGCATGTAATTCTTGCTGATGGTTTAGTGCTTGAGCGTGTCTTATTTGTAACAACATTACAATGCAATTTAATATCGGTGTTGCAATTAATTGATGATGCAAACTGTTTTGTTCGATTCACTAATTCTTTGTGTGCTATCCAGGACCAACGTTCGGGGAGCCTGATTGGAGCCAGCGAATGGAAGGATGGACTCTATTTTTTTCGAAGGATTCCTACAGTGCACGCGGTAACAGTTTCTGAATTATCTGAATTTGAGTTATAGCATAGAAGAATGGGTCATCCGTCGGATAGAGTCGTCAAGTTAGTACCTGCAATCAGTTCTAAGACTAATACCGCTGGTAAGAAATTGAATAAAGCTTGTGTTATTTGTCCTCAGGCAAAACAAATACATGATAGTTTCCCTGTTAGTGATAGCAATGCCAGTCGTATTCTTGAACTCATCCATTGTGATTTGTGGGGGCCAAATAATCAATCACTCTCTTCGTATGGTGCATATTATTTTTTGACATTGGTTGATGATTTCTCTAGAGCAGTCTGGGTATATTTGTTGCATAATAAAACTGAGGTTTATCAAGCTTTCTCCTCTTTTTTCGCCACTGTGGAACGTCAATTTGAGCAAACTATTAAGATTGTGCGAAGTGATAATGGCACGGAATTTAAGTGCATGCTTGATTATTTTGATACGAATGGTATTTTGTTTCAAAGCTCCTCTGTTGGAACTCCTCAACAAAATGGAAGAGTGGAGTGGAAACATCAGCATATACTTAATGTGGCTGATCTTGCTTTAATGTTCTAGGGCAATCTTCCTATTACTTTTAAGGGGGAATGTGTACTTAGTGCGGTGTATTTAATAAATCGCACTCTATCAGGTTTGTTACACAATAAAACACCTTTTGAGATCTTATGCGGAACAACTCCTAATTTTGATGTGCTACGGGTGTTTGGATGTATCTGTTTCGCTCACAATCAAAAAGCAAAGGAAAATAAATTTGCACCAAGGAGTAGGAAGTGTGTATTTGTTGGCTATCCTCATGGCAAGAAGGGTTGGAAATTATATGATCTCGACACAGGTAAAATTTTTGTGTCTCGCGATGTCAAGTTTCATAAAAATGAGTATCCCTATCTGACTGAGAATGCATCTACTGTGGTTGACACTCCTATTTCCTCTTCTAGTGACATGGTGGGAGTTGATAACATTGTTCTGGATGATTTGGAGGGGTTCTTAGAGAAAGCTCAGACTACAGGAACAGTGGAGGATACAAATGGGCCGGAGGGCAGTCCAGCCGTGGAAGGTGCTGCCAGTCCCAACGATGCTGCCAGTCCCGCCGTGGAAGGTGCTCCGCCGACTGCTGATTCTGCCAGTCCCGCCGTGGAAGGTGTTCCGCCGACTGCCAGTGCACCCAAGGCTAATTTGGGACGTGGATTGCGGGACAAACATCCTTCAGTTTTGTTACGAGACTTTGTTGCTGAACCAGTTCGGAAAAAGAGTCCTTCCTCAAGTTCACCGTCCTCTACCAGCTCCTCCGGTACCCCCTATCCTATAGCACACTATGTGAATTGTAATAAATTTTCTGTGCGACATCGTATATTTTTTGCAGCTGTAATTGCAGGGATTAAACCTAGAACCTCTCATGAGGCCATAAAACAAGCTAGATGGCGTGAGGCAATGCAAAAGGAGATTGGTGCCTTGGAGGCTAATGAGACTTGGGTTATAGAAGAACTACCTCCCGAGAAGAAAGCTCTTGGTTGCAAGTGGGTATATAAGATCAAATATCATGCAGATGGTATGATTGAACGACTAAAAGCTTGCCTTGTTATCTTTGGGAATCATCAGGTTGAGGGAATTGATTACAATGAGACGTTCGCTCCAGTTGCTAAAATGGTGACGGTTCGTGCCTTTCTAGCTGTTGCAGCAGCAAAAAACTGGGAGTTACATCAGATGGATGTTCACAATGCTTTTCTACATGGTGATTTTGATGAAGAGGTATACATGAAATTACCACCATGTTTTACTGTTCATCAACCCAGCATGGTCTGTCGTCTAAAAAAATCTTTGTACGGCTTACGACAAGCCCCGAGGTGTTGGTTTGCTAAATTGACGGCTTTATTGAAAAACTATGGCTTTACTCAGTCCTATTCAGATTACTCACTCTTCACGTTGCATCAGGGACCTGTCCAGATCAATGTTCTTGTTTATGAGGATGACTTGATCATTTTTGGTAATAACTCTTCGCTCTTGCTTCATTCAAGAAATATTTGGGTGAATGTTTTTATATGAAGGATTTGGGGACCTTGAAATATTTTCTCGGCATTGAAGTTGCTCGTAGTCCAGAGGGTATCTTTTTGTGTCAACGGAAGTATACTCTTGATATCATCGCCGAGACGGGGTTTTTGGGAGCAAAGCTCGCCAGATTGCCGATGGAGCAAAACCATCAACTCGCTCGCGCTAATGGTGAGTTGTTAGAGGATCCCGAAAGTTATCGACGTCTTTTTGGGCATCTCATTTATCTCTCCTTCACGCATCCTGACTTGGCATATACAGTACATATTTTGGCACAGTTCATGCAGGCACCAAGACAAGAACATTGGGATGCGGCGGCTCGCACTGTACGCTATCTTAAAGGCTGTTCGGGGCAAGGTATTCTTCTTCATTCTGCTAGTGATCTATCCTTATCAGGTTGGTGTGATTCTGATTGGGCGAGTTTTCCTTTGACTCGTCACTCTCTTACTGGTTGGATAATTTTTCTTGGTTGTTCCTCAATTTTCTGGAAAACCACAAAACAACATACAGTCTCCCGCTCGTCTGCAGAAGCAGAGTATCGTTCTATGGCTTTGGTTACATCTGAACTCAAGTGGCTGAAAGCGCTTCTTGGTAGTCTTGGGGTGGATCATTCCCGTGCTATGAATTTATTTTGTGATTGCAAATCGGCTCTACACATTGCTCAAAATCCTGTCTTCCATGAGTGTACGAAGCATATAGAGGCAATTCAAGAAGGAATTATCTCTATGAGTCATGTGTGCACATATGAGCAGCTGGCCGATATCTTCACGAAGGCATTAGGCAAGCGCCAATTTTTATACTTACTTCGCAAGTTGGGCATTTGTGATTTGCATGCTCCAACTTGAGGGGGGTGTTATGGAAAGATTTGATAGGCCATAGGGAGGTTAATATTGTTTCCTAATTTATAAGATCTGGATCCAATAGGATTTGATTGACTCCTAATTTATAGGATCTGGATATGATTGAGTCCTAATTTATAGGATCTGGATTTGATTGAGTCTGTATGAGTTTGTATAAGTAGGCTGAAGAATGAATGAATAAAGCATGAACTTTTAACCCAAACTTTGGCATAAGGTCTCTCTCATGTCAGGGGGCTTGGAGGCGTTTGTGGAGCCGTGGGGAGCAGCGACAGCCCCCGTTACGAGGTTGTGGTGATAGTCAACGGTGGTCAAGCGAAGGGATGAGAACGAGGTCACAATTTGAACATGGGTATGTCAGACTGGTGGGTACCTACGATGTCTCGCTATGGTGCTTGAAGTTGACGTATGAGACACTGCTGGGGGTGACGGCGGGGCGGTTGCGGGGTATGGCAAGAAAAAACGGAGTACAAGCGAGGGAATGAGAGTGTATGAACTCAAATTGGCACAATAAACTTGTTCTTGCGAGGTCGGACGACTAGTAGGATTAGGTTTTGTTGTATTTTTTGTTTGTTGGTTGAGGTGTATGAGTTTCAGGACCCATGTTAGATTTCCGAAACTGCATAAGCCTTATTTTTGGTTGTGTGTTTTGTTAAATCTTTTTTAATGAAATGCAGAGGGCTTTCAACCCACTGTTTAACGATAAAAAAAACTATAAGAGAGATCCGAAAGGACATTTCTTTGGAAAATAGAAAGGAAAAGAAAGAAGTGATGGACCTTGATCCTTTTTCTATCTCAGTGGACCCAACCTATGTCAGCTTCAATAATTCGCTCTCACTAAGTCAAGTCAATGGCTGATACGTGTCACACCAGATTGGCTGAACAGGAAAATGATTTTTTTTTCAAAATGACCCACTTTTAAAAAATATTTACCAAACTGACTCCCTCGTTGTTTGAACCAACGAGTAGTTATAGGAATTTTCTCCAACACTTGGAGAAATCTCGCCAAACCTAAAAACACTAAAGCTAAACTCGCTGTTTCGAAAAATGACCATAATTAAACTCGACTCGCTATTTGAAACAGCGAGTCTAGTTCAGTTAGGGTCATTGTTTGAAAAAAAACGAGTTTAGTTGTTGGAATTTTTTCCAACACTTGGAGAAATCTCGCCAAGTCTTAAAATACTAAAGCTAAACTTGCTATTTTGAAAAGCGACCCCAATTGGACTAGACTCGCTATTTGAAAACAGCGAGTCTAGTTCAATTAGGGTCGTTGTTTGAAACAGCCAGTTTAGTTATAGGAATTTTCTCCAACACTTGGAAATCTTGCCAAGTTTTAAAATACTAAATATAAACTCGCTATTTTGAAAAGCAATCCTAATTGAGCTAGACTCGTTTGAAATAGCGAGTGGGTTAGTTTTGTAATTAGTTTCAAAAGTGGGTCCATTTTGTAAATATTTTCGAAAAGATACTTGTACATCCACTCAACTCTAGTCTGGTTTCAAACCCTATTCACCTTTCTTACCCTTTACCAATTCAATTTTTTTCCGAAATGGCCCACCTTTTGAAACTAATTTTCAAAATATACAATTTTTGAAACTAATGTCGTAGATAGACCAGTCTTCATAGGCCGCAGTTGCGAACTCCGGCTTGTTCGATTGTGAGGCCGCAGTTCCCAACTGTAACACCCCAAATTTCGAAATATAACTGAATTCGAGATTCCACAGGATCTTTACACTTCATTTAGTACAATTTTACAAGGAAATAAAAACTTTTCTTACATCAAAGTTACATTTCACTTTTCGTCATCGCAGCGGAAGCAATATTACAATAAATTACATGAATTGACAGCGAAAGCAATTTACAACATTTATACAAGGGTACAATAATGAATAATATCTAAGCATCAATTCTCCTTTAATCTTTATCAAGCCATTTATCCTGCATACAAAACTGTGGGTACGTCAGTTTATTCAACCGACAAAAATTATACACGGCCATCCTCTCTATGCCAGAAACAGTATAACGATTCTCATTTCTTAACAAACAACAAACTTGTTCACACACAAAGCTAAAGAGACTATCCTGTTGATGTCGTGTTGTGATTGTACACTTAGTCCTTAATGCAGTTATTATGTTGTATGACACTAATGCGCACTTGTTCGGATTCTATGCATCCCATACTACATAGGTCTGAGGGCAAGCCCTTAATCGTACTTCATCTTATAGGGTTCAATCCCTCGCCATGACTTAAACTACTACGGTAACTACGGTAAGTATCCTAGATGTTCTATGATCTACGAGCCCATGTCCAAGCAGTCTGGAGGGGAATCCTACGCACTGACACGATGCATCGTGCAGGCAGACTATGGACAATTTAGCCTCCGTCATGGCACAATGGCACCACCCGTAACCATCAAAACACCCCACAAGCGTCGCCACCGGGACGATAATTCTGGAGTAGTGCCCACACCATGTCATGACGCATTAAGCAGACAGTCTGTGGATCACTCTCACACCGCCAATCCGATGGCCCTCATACTCGTGTTTTTCTCTTACTTTCATCACATCTCCACTATGTATCTAGTCCTTAGTTTATTAGAATCATGAACAAAATCAATTCTCTAGAGTTAGCCTCTCTACTATACCGGTCTTAATTCTTTATTCAACATGACCCAAACCTTGGTCTTTCATTTCAAAAATTCATTTCAATTCATTTCTTTTCAATGCCGGTGTGAGACTTAGCTATCCTCTAGTTCTCAATTTCAATTCACAATTACCAAGAATTGAGCCTTTCAAGCTCATAAGTTCATTTTTCATAATTACAGTAGATTTTTCTTGTCATGTTCATAGCATTCATAATCGTAAAATCTTTCGTAAACAGAATATTTCATTTCACTTCCCGTACAATATCATGCAAGGACAAATAAAAATCTAAATTGTCACGACCAAACTTCATTCATCTCTTTCAACAGTATATAGATATTTTTATCATGAAGTAAATTTAGAAATCTGAGATGTCAAAAAAGAATTTGGACAGTCGACTCAAAACATATTCAGTCGACTGTTCAGCAAAGGAAATTTATTCAAGAAAATGTTCGGAATAGTCGACTGCCGTACATGACCAGTCGGCTGTTCAGCAGTGTTTAAACTCTAAAATATCAATTGCGGGGCAGTCGACTGTTACTCAGACCAGTCGCCTGTTCTGCAGGGATTTAACTCGAAAGCTTTTAATATTCAGGACAGTCGACTACTACATCTATTCGGTCGACTGATCAGATTTAAAAATTGAAATAAGAAATGTTTCTTCCTTCCTTTTCGATTAGCACACAACATTTTAGTTAAACTACAGTATGTTCATTTATCAATACAAACATGCAATTTTATTCGTTCGACTACCATTATCACAAGCATGGTTTACAATTTAATGTAGCAATTCTCACAACTAGTATTACTCAATTACGATTTCTAACAACCCATTTTTCCTTTACTCATTATTTGTCTACAGAGATGAATATCAACTCCGAATTAGCATGCTAGATTAAAATCAAGATAATAACACACTTAAATCATATCATTTCATGGAGTTTCAAACTGTAAATATAGATTTCATTTTCTTAGATCAGTCGACTGTTCGACGTGATCGGTCGACTGTACAGCTAGTTTTCCAATTACTCAAAAATGTCTTTAGTTCTTCCTATTCATTCATTTTCACATGATATATAGCATGGAAGATTTCATTATATCTATTATCAATCATTCAATCAATCTAACTTTAACACACACATGAAAACAATTCAATTTCAATCCTAGCATGATTTCTACTTAGAAGTCATGAGAAACACCCACCTTATTTTTGAAGAAAACAAAGAGAAATCCCTTAGAGCTTCCTAGAATGCGATGTACGTCTCCTCCTCCTTACTCCTTGACAAAACCCGAGAACTCCAAGATGCGGTGGCCGGCCTCCAAATGGGAACACTCACACAACTCACGCACTAATATGTCTCTTATAAAATTTGTTCTTTCAATAGATTACTAGTGTAGAACACAAATAGAGGGAAGGGGTATTTATACTAGTTCTATGGTAGGTTTGAGGGTTAGGATTGAGTGGATAGTTGTAGAATGGAGGGCTAGGATAGGAGTAGGAGTTATAGTAACCACCCACACATCAAGTAACTACCCATGCATACTCACCCAACTCCCCATCATTCAAGCCATAACCGGCCACCAAGGAATGGTGTGCATTGCACACCATAGTGCAAGCACGTGCTACCCTAGTATCCCCAATTTAAAAGTTGTACAATTTTTAATTCATCAAATTGTTCACATTTTGTCTCTACATGACAAGTGTGGCCATTTAATTGATTAATTAAATTGTGGCTTCATAAATAGTGGGCTTAGGTTGTGGGCCAAAACAAAAATTAATAATTAATTAAAGTGGGCTAAAACAATTAAATAGTGTTTTAGGCTTTTTAGAAAAATAAATGAAAATAATTTTTCATACTAAAAATGAGATCTTATAAATAATATGCACATGAAAATTTGCACGTGCACAACACGTGAGAAAAAAATTAAAATAAAGTAATATTTTATTAAAAATGAAGTTCGGGATATTACACTCGTGACCTGATGATGTTCCGGAGATCGTTGACTTTATGGCGCTCGAGAGGCCTGGAGGTTGATCATGACGCGTGTCGACCCGGACCCAATGGATCCTCGAGTTGGTGCCTTTGGGAGCCTTGGGTGTTCGTGTGACTCTCAGCAGGGTGAAGAGGGTCGGCATACCGCCCTGTCGTAGGTGCGAGGAAGGATCTATAGAAGATGGGCAGATGCTGGCGTCATATCTACTAGCCTTCCCACAGACGGTGCCAACCTGGTGCTGCTAGTTCTTGTATTTCGGTGCGGGAGCAACAGGTGTGAGTTATTGTATTTGTGTAGCGGAAGGGACAGATCTCAGCCGCAGATCGGGTCTATTTCTGGAGGTTGTCTCGGAAGAGCAGCTGGTGGATGGACGAACAGACACTTGCATAAGGCCTAGAGACACCGAGAGAAATTCCAGCGACAGGCCCTTCGACGATCTAGTCAATTACTGAATTGCAGTGAAAGCTAGGGTTCAGGTTAGGATTTTGAGATTACCTTTTTTAAGGAGGAGGGGGCCTGGTATTTATAGGCAGAGCAAACGGGTATCTAACCGTAATGGGCCGGGTTAGACCCATTTTTCTGTGGGCCTGAAGTTGCAGAAGGCCCGTTGGACTTTTTGACCTAATGATCTGAGATGAGCGAATATCGAGGAGATCTGATGGCCCTAATTGGGCCACGTCACTTATACTCACTTCAATTACTATAGTTTTATAGTGTGAGCTCTCAACCAGAGGTGGGTGTCCTCCAACCTCATACTTATTTCTTTTTTATTTGCATGTGTTGCATGATGAAGCTCTTGTTTTGACTTGCATGATGAGCTAGATTGAAAATATATACATGTCCATCACTAATAAGAGAACTAGGTGTACAAATTGTTAAAGTGTGATATTGTAGTAGTTTTGCAAGAATAATTCTTAAAATGTTAATGTCATGAAAATAAATTATTTTTGTTAGAAATAGCATGTTATATGGATGACAAATGCTTGCATTCAGTTTGGAAATAATTGCATGTGTGTAGGAGTAGTAATGTTTACTTAAAGTTACAATCTTGAAGGAAAATTTTCTGTGTAGAAACCAATTGTTCATGCATGATGAAATTGTAGTGATTGATGATATCTAAGGACAAAATTTTTATAGGAGTATTTCATATGTGTCTGACAACTCCACAAATTTTCATAATTTTTGGATGACTTCTGATATTTTAATAAAATCTGAAATCATTATTGGAACAAAACTCATTCCATGATTCTGTCCTGATTTCATACATAGTTTCAAAAAATCATCCTCTCCGAATATATGGAATTTTAAGATGGTTTTTTGATATGTAACTTCAGTATGAGTCTATAATATGCTGACAAAATTTTATGAGTTTTGGATATCGTTAGCAATTAAATAAATTCGGTCTTGTGAACCTGTAGCTAAAAAGATTTCTGTTTTGAACTCATTGTTCATGCATTTTGAAATAATAAGGATTGATGCTTAAATCGGAGTTTAATGAGATATGTTCATGCTATAATGTAATATGAATGTGCTTGAGAAATTTTAGTTAATTATAAGATAATTTAAGCATGTTTACACACCATGGAAACAAAAGTATAGTCTATGTTTACTGTTTTCTGTACTTTTGATTCACCATTAGTTTAAGATGTTATAATGAACTTAAAAATCATGTTTTTAAACTCTAGAATCATATTAAGTGGTATTAGAAAGGTTGTGCAACAACAGATTTTAATTTGCATCTGAATGAAGTTGTTAACCAAGCTCATTTATGCAAAACAAGCACATGTGTATACTGTTTATGACTTGTATTTTAGTTTTGAGTTAAATAGACATACATGTGTTTATAATTGATGTTTTGGGGATGAAATTACCCCCCATTCTACACTTTAGTTTGCTATTGATGTTGTGTGATTGTTTGGAAAATGTCCGGACAAGTTTAACCATTGAAACGGGTCCGTAACCTATAAACGGCAGATTTTTGCCATGAATGCTTGTAGTTTGGAAATTTAAAATTTGAAATTTTAGGGCTTTAGACCACTTTTTTGCATATATACCGTGTGGATATAAGTCCTCTAGTGTTGAGTTAGTGTAGGATTACTCAGGGGTTGAATTGATCGCCAAAACTAGCTCAACTAGTCGATTTAATTGCTATTTTGGGCTACCGTTGTTGGCTGGTCTTGTTTGCTGTTTTGAGCACTTTTGCTCGCCCGTTTGGTAAGCAAAAGATACTCATAAGGACCTTAGCTCACTGATTACTAATGTAGTAATATGAACTCTGGGCCTAAATTGATAATACATGGTTAATCGGGTAGAATAGGCGCCTGTAACGCATCGAACACGATGGATGAAGACTGTTTTCATGCGCCGACATGATCGTTGTCCATGGAGGGATTCACTCGTTTTGATCACTGTCCATAAAAGAAGCTAACTACAGAATAAGAAGAAAAAATGTGAGTTGGTCAAGGAAAAGAGAGGTGAATATGGTCTGGAAACTACAGACTAGAGTTCACCCTGCCCTCTAATACCCCCTCCACATCTCCGTCCGCTTCACCCTGCCCTCCGCCATCTCTTTCCTTACCAAATTTCATTCTTGGGTCCGACACCACAATCATCTCCATCTTTAATCACCACTCCTCACCAAATCCAAATTTCGGGATTTCAAAAACACAAATTAAAAATTAAAAATGAAACCAGGTAGTAAATTAGGGTTTGAGAAATTAAAGCATACACCACACATAGATACAATGGATTTAGTTAAGCAAAATTTTTCAAAAATATTTTTAGTAAACTCCTTGCGAGCTACGTAGTCATTTCATCGAACACTTGATAAGCAAAGCACAGTTCTAGAAATTAAGTACCAGATTTCTACATTTTTCAAGTTTTCTTATTCAAATATGCATGAGGTAATAACCAAAAGGGAAGTCGAAGAACCTGACCAAATCTCATTATTGAATTTGACACCGCAATTATCCTCGCTTCAACCTATACTCTTCCCCAATTCCACTGAAAATACTGCCTTGATGAACGCGGTGGTTCGAAATGACGAAGGATGCGGCGCGGTGCATGGGAGGCGGCAGCATCAAAGGTGAGGTCGAGGTTTGGGGAGAGTCGCGCAGGAGGGGAAAACTTCTGAGCTCAATTATTCTGCGATCATCCTCATCTTCCAGAGCATCTGTGATCTCCTTGGATTAATTTTCTAAAAAAAAGTAGAAGAAGCAAACTACTGAATAAGATGAAAAAATGTGAGTTGGTTAAGAAAAAGAGAGGTGAATATGGTCTGGAAACTACAGAATAAGAGTTCATTAGTTGAATGGATACAAGTCCAGGCAATTGATACGATACAACAAGCATCAAAAGTGGGTGCTATCAAAACCGCAATCTGTAAATAAGAATGGTTATCTGAAGCATATGGGAAGAATTACTATACACCACAGAGTTTGGCTACTTTCAAACAACAGATATACTCAAACACCGACGGTAAACAGAAAAATTATTATAAATTTTCATGACAAAAAAGTATGAAATAATATATACCTTGACTCATCTTTTATCAAAAAAAAAATAAATATATATATACCTTGATGATTTCACCAAAGAACTGAGAAATCATCTCACCAAAGAACTGAGAAATCATCCTTCTGCATGCTCTTTGAAGCACTGCATCCAAGAGTCACCTATAGGCAGAATATATAGGAACTATAAAGTTATAGGATCAGTATATAATGTATAAGATGAATGCATTTGATCTCTACAGGTTGGTTGTATTACGATATTGAAAGTTTGTTGATCAAATATGCACAACCATTAACAAGATGATGGTGCCTAACTCATAAAATCAAGATGAAAATATATGAGGCAGAAGTACACAAGTTATAGCCTGAATGGAGATACTGAAGAATTTTACCATATAATGAATTGCACATAAAAAAATATTCAGAAATTGTCACCAACGAACATATTTATTTAAAGTAGGGGATGCCCACTTCAAAATTATTACAAATAAAACGAAGTTCACACATATATTGCATACCAATCAAGGACACAAAGAGTACATACCACAGAGAAACTCAATGCAAGATGGAAAAAAACTTAATCCTAATAGTTGGGATCTAGGAGATCCAGACCAAGGAGGAAATAACACAAACAGTGCATGTCCTGATATTAGAATTATTACAACAATCCAAAAGAAACATAACCGAGTGTACAATAAAACCAAAAGCAAGCCTGAGAATCATCATCCATTGTCTTTATACATTATTTTCTTGCTGTGACAGCCGAAGAACATCTCAGGATTAACCCGATTAACCCCTCAGTAGGTGCATATCTGCTTGCTGCCTCCTACGTGGTAAAATTAGCAAAAAATGATTAGCTCTCAAAACATATTAGTAACTATTAGTAATCCTGGAAAAAATATTGAACAAGTTTAAGAAAAAAGCTAAGAATAGATAATGTTTTTGAAGAATTAAAAAGAGTATATTTGGGCATTGGGTTGAAGCAATATATGTTTCGACCGGGGTGATACTAAAATTGGATATCAGCAAAGGGTGTGTGCATGCAGCATTCAAACATTGGAAAGATGAAAGATAGAAGTGGGATATAGAATCACAAGAAAGTATCAAATACAGGTGAGTGAGTCAAGCATTAATTATATCAAACAGTTGATATATATGCTCAAAGCTTAGAGTTGAAAGACAGAACATTGAATTCAATCGAGGTTAATTATAAGAAAGTTGCGGGGAAATAAATGAAAGAATAATTAATCACCATGCGGAGTCTTTAACAGCAAATAGATAGATGTTACCTTCCTTAATTATTCTTCTTCGTCTACTTCTTCTTCGTCTTCTTCTTCAACATACATAATGTGTAACGATTTCCTGTTGTCCTCTGTCACCACAACTTCATCAACAGTGAAGGTGGGGATGTGAGCAATCATCTTTTGCCAGTCCTCATTCCTGCATCTTTTTGCTAAACTATAGCAGCGTGATACATGCAATTCTTGTAGGGAGGCATGAAGTCCCTCTTCCGGCAGTGACTTGATGTTGGGGCAGTCCCAAATTTCCAATTTTTGTAGGGAGGCAGGAAGTCTCTCTTCCGGCAATGACTTGATGTTGGGGCAGTGCTCAATTTTAAATTTTCGAAGAGTGGAAAGGCTGTTGATCAAGTTGGATGGCAGGGACTCTAACTTCTTCCAGTCAGAGAAGCAGAAAGAATGGAGGGAGGTGAGATGTTGAATCCAATCCTCCAGCTCTGTTGGGAAGCTTGTTATTTCAGATGCTTGAATAGTCAGATGCTCAACAAATGCAAGAAGATTGGGGTACGGAAGCCATTCTGTTAATTTGGATGCGCTGTCACAATTGACTTCAATTAATCCTTCAGTTCCATCATCATAGAAGATTGCAGTTTCATAGATTTTCATATGGATTTGATTAAAATTAGATGGTGGAAACTGAAAGATAGATCCTCTCAGCTTAGGGCATTCCCCATTCTGAAATTTTTAAGACGTGGGAACAATTCAAACCCTCCTTCTTCTTCTATTTTGTACCAATCCTTCAATTCAGGCATCTCGTAGATAGTAAGTTGCTCCAATGATGGGAATATTGTTTTAGAAGACAACCCAACACTGTTGCTTGCATAAAATTCAGAGCCGATGCTTCTCACTGCCTTCATTCTTTTTATTGTCAACTTCTTCAGGAAAGGAAGGTGTCCCAAAGGAGGGAGGAATTCCCATTTTGAACAACTATACAATTCAAGAGTAATTAGATTAGATTCCCAATTTGCATTCCACCAACTAGGAATACAACCACCACCGTAGCCTGTGATTTTTAATTGTTCAAGATTTCTACTATCTGGCTGAAGACCTTCAAGCACATCCTCCTCATTGTGAAGAAGATTAATATGATGATCTTCCTTCCCCTTCCAACACAACCATGACCCTCTACGATTTGAAAGATGGTTTTGATTTTGGTGTGGTTGAGAACCTTCAAGTACCTCCTCCTCCTCCTCCTCCTCCTCCTCATTCCCCTTCCAGCACAACCATGGCACTCTACGATTTGAAAGACGGTTTTGATTTTGGTGTGGTTGAGAACCTTCAAGTACCTCCTTCCAAATCAAGTTCAAAACTTTAAGATGCCTTTTGTTGCTCAACATGGCCTGAGAGGCCTCCTCCTTTGTCTTCACAGTCTCAAGACCCGCCAAACTAAGTGTTGTCAGCTCTGACATGTCCCTTATCTGTCCAATGTCCAATCCCTTCTTTCCCTGATTAACCTTCAACTCCAGTTCTTGAAGCAAAGTTAATGATCCAATCCAAGCTATCCCACTCGTCGTACCTGCTTCTAAATGATGCAACTTTATGAGTCTGTTCATCTCATTTGGCAAAACACAACTTTCATCAATAGAATACCCCCCAACCCGAAGCACTTGCAGGTGGTAAAGCTTGCACACTAATTCCGGCATATTAAAAGGACGATCCCAGTGATCAGAAGATATCTCCAAGTACCGTAGATGCAACATTTTTTGAATAAATTTCAATGACAATTCCACTGGAAACTCATCTAGTACCAACACACGTAGACCTTTCAGTTCACTCAACACATTTAATGTCTTCTCAACAGAGCAATCAAACACAATAAGGCTCCTTAAATTTTCATTACCAAGCTTATCATTGCAAAGTAGAGAAAGATTGTTAGAACAAATTGATATGTGGCGAACCTTCTTCTTCGGTGATGAGATGTGTGCTTCATCATTTTCTGCAATGTAAATTTCACCATCAGACAGAGACTGTGCAAGATCATGAAGTAAGTCATGGATCACATAGTTGTCCCGATATAGCTCATGGATGAAAGATCTGCTTAGTAATTCATTAAAGTAAGCCTCTCCAATGTTCTCTAGGATTTGTTGTTCATTGGCTAATATAAAGCCATGGGCAATCCACATTCGAACTAATTTTGTCTTCGAATATTCGTAATCTTTGGGAAACAAGGAACAATAAACGAAGCATTGCTTCAAATATGAAGGGAGGTATTCATAACTTAATCTAAGTGCCTGCATGATGCCATTTTCTTGTTGATCAGTTTGCCACAATTCATTATGCAAGACTTCCTTCCAGTATTGGACATTCAATTTGTGCTTTAATTTCTGCTTGAGTAAAGCACCCACTGTCTTTGCTGCTAGAGGATTGCCTTTTAACTTTTTAGCTATTTTCTCGGCAACAATCTTCAAACCTGGATGACTTGCAGGATTCTCCTCACCAAATGCACAACTTGCAAAAAAACTGTGAAATTCTTCATCTGCCAAACCTTCCAAAAGTGTGGTTTCTGTGGTCCCCATCATGTCTGCTATAGTTGGAGATCGAGTTGTAACTATAACTTTGCTTCCTTCCTTCCCATAATTCAGAACACGCTGCAACTGCTCCCATTTTGTAATGTCCTCATTCCAGATGTCGTCAAGGACGATTAGGAACCTCTTATCTTCCAGCCCATGCTGCAAAATCTGTTGAATTCTATCCATATTTTCAAGGAGATGGAAATCAGGGGGTTTAGAAATGGAAGCCGACTCTATTATCTCCTTTGTGAGCCGTTTCGCATTAAAATTATCTGATACACAAACCCAGGCCTTAAGATCAAATAGGTGCTTCACATCTTGATTATTGTAGACATCTTGCACGAGAGTAGTTTTGCCCACACCGCCAATCCCAACTACTGGAAGGACATGGAAGTTTCTGCTGCTAGATGAACCACCACCATCACCTGAAAATTGGTTTAGCAACTTCATTAGTTGGGCTCTCTCTTTATCCCTGCCAAACACTTTTGATTCGATGGGCATGGAGGTCATCACCCGTAACTGCATAATCTCAGATATCCAATGACTGACTGCAGGTTGGCTGTTGATCAACTGAAACATATCAGAGCGACGAGCAGCTATCCTTTTAAATTTATTAACCACCTCATTCAACTTCTTAACAACATCATCGAAAACAATGAATTTTTTTACTGTGCTAGCCGTCCCCTCTTCTTTTTCTTGGATGATTTTGTATTCAAACATATCGAGCACATCCTCTGCATCGTATGTAGCATCTTTGATAGCTTGAAGCCAGTCACCCAACGGCTTATTCTCAATTCTTCGCTTGTCAGCTTCACATAACACAGCTTGTATCGTTTGTAGATCTTCCTCTAAACACTTGAGTTTATCCTTAACAGCAGGTTGGAACTGAAAAATGATCATTGATGTAGGGCTGGACTTGGTCGGCTATAAAACCAACGGCAGTAGATGCAACCCATCCCCCCAGTTTCAGTAAAATCGTTTCGGCTGCCATCTACAAGATCAGAATACATGTACGAAGGGTAGAGGACCTTGTCGTACACCTCCACTAGAGCATATTAATACTGTACGTAAATGAATCCGAATGGAAATCAGGAGATACCACTATGAGCATATGCAGAAGGATCAACAGTTATACTGAAATACAATAAAAAGAGTCATATATTAGAACTTAGAATACAATAAATACAAGTGATTCATAAACAAAACATAAACACGTACAATTAAGGAAGGTAGACACAAGTCTGCATACCTTTGGAACTCCACACCAAGCTATGCTTTCTTCCCAAAGACATGGTGGTACCAGTGATTCCTAACTTCTCTGAAAGGAAGCAAGATGGAAATTAATATATATGTGAATTGGTAAAGGAAAGGAAAGGGTTTAGGAACTCTGAAGGTAGGCTGTTTAGAATTAAAAAATGTATTTCAAAATTTTTATTTGTGGTGGAAATGAAATATTAAAGTTAGCAACAAATTATTCTTTGATGACCAACAAACTTTTTTTGTTTGTCTTTTTGTCCAGAAGGATTCTTATGAACTTGTATATTTCAGAAATGGTCCTAACTAATGTACGAGTTACTGTGGAAATGGTCCTAACTAATGTAGGAGTTACACTGTTCAGTGAAAATTGTCCTAACTAATTTTTTGTGACTTACAAAAAAGGTGCTCTCCTTCAAATTAGTTTCACTCATTCAAACTTGGTCGATTCATGTCTTGAACAACCAAGTTTTGAAATATGTCTTGAACAACCAAGTTTTATTTCAAAACTTGAATTAAGCATTCAAAGACCTGGATGCACAAAACATGTGTTCCATGTTGATGTTTTAGTTTGCTCTGAACTTGTGCTTTGATTGGAGAATATACTTTGGTGGTGTATGTTTACTAGCGTGTCGTTTGTTGTAAGACACCTAGTATTTTTTGGGTTGTGCTACTGTGGTTTTGCTCTCTCTCTCTCTCTATATATGCTAGAGGCTGGAGCGTCCTTATTATCCACACACACACACAGACAAACCATATTTTCCAGTGCAACTTGGTTTATTTGACTAAAATTATGATTAATTACTTGATCAGGAATTTCCTTGCACTTTCAAATATGTGTAACCACTGGTCTTGTGGAGATATAAATATCTCGGTAGGTTGATGAAAAGTCTACATGAGATAATATCAATTAAAAGAAAACATTTTATGTGCATGTTATGTTATTGAATGGGAACTGCATTAATTTTTTATTTAACTTTGCAATAAAGTTAAAACTTACTATTATTTTGTTACGAGTAGAACCCTCTCCTGTTTGTATTGTTTGGATCCTGTTTTAATAGCACGGTTATATGACTATATGAGTTCCCAAGTCCCAAATCCAATTAGGTAAATTTCCTTGAATTTAGACTACCCGCCCTAACTTGAATATATATACCCTTGATTCAAACTTTCATTTCATTTCATTTCATTTCTATTCCTCCATAGCACACAGTGTTGTACATTATTGATTTTTGTTGTATCATTAATTCCTAGTTGCAAATTTTATCAGTCATTGACTTGACTTGGTGAGAGACAGAATTTTTGAAAGCTGGCATAGGTTAGGTCCACTGATACTGATACAAGAATCAATTGCCATCGCTCATTTCTTCTGTCAAATCTTTCTTTTCTTTTCTGTTTTTCAAAGAAATGTCCTTTTAATATTTTTTTTTAAAAATTAGTGTTATGGCTTTTCTGAGCATAGTAGACGTGTTTTAGGAAAGCTTGTTTATGTGACTCAATGATTTGTTTAGGATACGCCTAACTTCTTCTACTTCTAGAATGAAGTAAATTAAGCATGAACTAAACAGCTAAAAGATTAATACTTCAAACTTAATGGATAAAACATTACTCTTTTATAATTCACACCTAAAATGCATATTAATAGCTAATTCCCGTAGTGGGGGTTGTTTTGAATTTCATTTTTTTTTTTTGAAATTTGAATATGTGTTGAGTTTCGGTGGCACTCCCTTACATCCAAATGATTCTTCACCCCTAATATCCAAATCACAACCAACCTTCAATTAGCAAGAAAATGAATCCTAGTTTGTGTGAGGCCACGATAGTCGAGCGAGTTCATAGTTTGGATTCAACTTCGATTTATTCAGATCAAAGTGAGGGGTGCCTAGGGTCTCTCTCATATCAGGGGGCTTGGAGGCATTTGTGGAGCCATGGAAGGCGACGACAGCCTCCGTTGCAAGGTGGCGGTGATAGTCAATGGTGGTCAAGCGAGGGGATGCGAACGAGGTCAAAATCTGGACATGGGTATGTCAGATTGGTGAGTACCTGCGGTGTCTCTCGTATGGTACTTGTAGTTGACATATGGATCACTGCTAAGAGCGACGGCGATGCGAAACGGAGTACATGCGAGGGAGTGAGAGAGAATGGCTCAAATTTGCACGAGAAACTTGTTGTGATGAGGTCGGTCGACCGGTAGGATTAGGTTTTGTTGTATTTTTGTTGGTTAGTTGGGGTGTATGAGTTCCAGGACCCAGTTTGTTGGGTTTCCTGAACTGCATAAGCCTATTCTTGGTTGTATGTTTTATTAAATCTTTTTTAATGAAACACGGGGCTGTAACCCACCATTTAATGAGAAAAAAAAACAGCTAACTCTTGGAGAGGCTTACTTGGGAACACCATCACCAAGTAAGCCTCTCCAATCTTCTCTAAGATTTGTTGTATCACTAGGTAATATAAAGCCATGGACAATCCAAATTCGAACTAAGTTTGTCTTTGAATATTTGTCTTTCAGGTATAAGACATCTAGTTTTTTTTTTTATTTTCGTTAGTGAACCAGTGTAAGGTTGTACTTTGTATCCCCATGCTCTTTACCTTTGTTTCTTGTTACTTCAATGATTAGACAGCTGAAATCAAAATATGGCATGATATTCAATTAGATTGATGGTTGTTAAACTGCAATTTTGGGTTCCTAATAACTACTTAGTCTTTCCACAAAAATCCTTATCCACTAGTTGGATGTACAGAAACCTCTGAACCAACTCCCACTATGTCTGCTCCCTCCTCCTCCCCCATCTCCACCACCCCATAATCTTCCCCCGCCACTTTGCCTTATCCTCCCCACAACCACCCAGCCTTCCTCAACCACCTCCCCACTACCATATTCCTTTTCAGTGTCAATGAAAAACCTTCCACTCTATCAACCTAGAGGTTCTAAAACTAAGGTCCCCGTCCACGCCACGATGAGATCCCATGGCCTTCTTCGGTTCCACAAAGACGATCAAAGTGAGAGGAGTAAGGAGGTCAAAATGTTACCTCGAGAGCATCTTCTGACAGTTTCCACAAGTGTCGATCAGGCTTCGGGAAACCAGGGTCATCGAGAAAGGAGGACCATTTCCATTTCGAGCGACAGATCACCCCGTCCTTCCTCTCAGGGAGGTGCAGGGGAGGTGAGGGCGAGCTTTCCTGTCTCGGAGATCGTCAAGAGCAACTCTACTGCGGAGGTAGACATCCCACCGGCTAAGAGCTCTAAAGCTAAGGGTAAGCTGGTCTACGTGGAGAATGATGGGTGGAAAACTCAGACTTGAGTTTTCAGTCCGAAGCGGAAGGACGATCTGCTGGAGATCCAACAGGTACCAAAGGGTTTCCGACGTAAGATGAACGGAGAGCTTGAACCAAACTGTTACAATTGCGACAAGTGGGGTCATTGGAAAGCCAATTGTAAAGAGACTACTTAGTGTTTCTTTTGTAAACGGAGGGGCCACTTGTCGACGAAATGCGACCGTCGTCCAGTAAAGACCGTAGAGGAAGGTTCTCAGGGTAGTGACATTGGGTCTGGCTCTCATCTAAGGCAGCGTGGACCTCAGGTAGCGCCCTTAGAGAAAGTGCAGAGGGGTAGAGCAGCTTGGTTGGTCGATCGACCTAAGAGTGATGTCGGGATCTCTGAGAGAAAGGTGGTCGCCGATGGACTTGGAATTCCATCTATGGTTGCCGAGGAAGTGGTAAGGACTCCCATCACACCTACTGTGGAGATGGAGGAACGTGGTAATCGCCTCCACTACAGTGTGGTGGCGTCGGTGGCGTTTAGCAACCCGAAGGAGGGTACTATCAGAAATGAGCTACTATCGAGGTGGCCGAAAATGCCTGAGTGGGATTGGACCATTAAGAGATTGAGAGACGATGCGTTTATTATTCTATGTTCGTCGGAGTCTAGGGTGCAAATGGTTCTGAGCAAGAAGTCGTTCTCTGCAGATGGTTTTGCCGTTGTGCTCTCATGGTGGAACCTCGAATTCGGGGAGTTCAAGAGGGAGTGGCTCATGTCCAAATGGTTGTTAGTATCTAACTTCCCAGCTGAGTGTTGGAGCAAGGAGGGGTTCCAAAGTTTGATCCAATCTTTTGGATGGGTTGAAGAGCTCGACTAGGCTACAAAATTCCTCAACAGATTAGATTTGGCACAAATTCGAGTGAGTTCGCTCAATGGTAAGGTGACTCCTGCATTGATATTCACTGTCTACCAAGGGAAGTATTACCTGGTTGGTGTTCATGCGGAGGTGAAGAGGTTCGTGCCGGTATATCGATCATCGAAGGAGGTGGCAGATGCAGCGCTCAAGTCCGGAGGTGTGAGAGATTGGAGTTTGGCAGAGGTAGAAGACGACCACAAGCCGTTGGATGGGGGGCCAGCAACGGTCATGATCAAAAAAATTTTAAACAAGGGTATTTTAGACGTAAATGATGTGGAAGAGAGTAGCAGACAGGTTTCAAAGTCTGTGGGGCCATTGGGACAACTGCCTAATCGAGGAAAGGTGGGATGGGTGACGGGGGTAGTAGTGAGGACAGTACGAAGCACAACGAATCTCGAGCTCCACGTGTGCATCCTATTCGGCAAAAAGTACAGCATGAGGTAGTCAGGTACAAGGGTGCTGCTGAGGGTGTGAGTTCAGATAGGGGGAAGCTGCTTCGATTTCCATGCAGGTGCAGAAATCCATGCAAGAGGCCTTTGTATAATATTTTAGGGGAGATGTTAGTTCACTCTCTAGGGAGAAAATTGACTCTTGGGCTTCTTTGCTTAGGGCTTATTCTCATGGGCCGCCCCGGGCCATCATAGAGAAGCCAAATTGTGGCGGGTCTAATTTTAATAAGGGAGTCAAGTCGAGAGAGAAGGATGTGGAGCCTATGAGAATGGCCCTGTCTGAAGAAGGCTACTCTAATGAGCCTACTTTATCTCATTCTGTTAGGTAGGCAAATCAGGGGGATTTATTGGCATCTCAGTCCAGAAAGAGAAATTATGAGAGTGGAGAGGATAGATCTAGTGTCGAAGCTGATCGAGATTCTGTAAGTGAGACAGTGAAAATAAGTTTTGATTCTCCCAATGATGACAACTTGATTAACGCGCTTAAAAACATTGAAGAGGAGTCTCCCCTTACTACTGCTGCAAGAGCATGGGACATCAAGAGAGAGGATAAAATTGAGGCCTCCCATCCTATCAGAAGAGAAATATCTGGTAAAGGGAAAAGGGAAAGAAAAGGTTGTAGAGGACCTCAGATATGCATCAAATGGTAAGATAAAAGATAAGATGGTACGTGCTAATAAAATGTGTTATTAATTCACGTGGTTAAAGTCAAAGACATGACTGGTTCGTGAATCAAAAGTGAAATGCTTGTGTGATAAAGTAAGCTGAAAAGATGAAATGATTAATGCTAATAACAGAAGGTTTTGTTGACGAGTACCTACAGCTATCCTGGGGGTTTGGGCTAGACCTCTTAATACCCAAACTATGTTTAGGGTAAGTGGTTCCCTCGCTAGTTCGGCTAGGAGGAAGACGTAGCCTCGGACGAGTAAGACTCTGTGTGAGCATCGGACCGCATGTTTACTAGGCTGTCGGCTTTCAGTATGTTAGGATACTGTGGCTCACTGGTCGATGGTTTTGTTGACCAGTACCTACAGCAATCCTGGGGGTTTGGGCTAGACCTCCTAACACCCAAGGATCGGCTTGGGGTAAGTGGACCCAAACTATGTTTGGGGTAAGTGATTTTTATCGCCCAAGCTATCGGCTTGAGGCCCGGTTTTCCCTCGATGACAGCTGTCGCGAGGAAGTACCCAGTTTATCCGGGGTTAGTGGTTTTTTCCTCTTGGCTTCGGTTGGGAGGAAGTACCCAGGTTACCTGGGATCAGTGGTTTTTCAGTGGTTTTTCCCTCTTGGCTTCGGCTGGGAGGAAGTACCCAAGTTCTACTTGGGGTTAGTGGTTCCCTCGCTAGTTCGGCTAGGAGGAAGACGTAGCCTCGGACGAGTAAGACTCTGTGTGAGCATCGGGCCGCGTGTTTACTGGGCTGTCGGCTTTCAGTATGTTGGGATACTGTGGCTCACTAGTCGACAAACTAATAAAATAACTAAGTGTAAATAATAATGTGAGAGTAAAGAAAGTGGAAAGTGAATTGTGAATGTGAAAGAAAGTGGTTGTGGATGAAATGCAGTATGTGGTTAATTTAAAATGAAAAGAGTAAAAGAGACATGTGTTAATATGAATAGTATGAAGTAGTTGTATTATGAAAGTGATTATTAAAGTAAAATACGGTATGATATGAGTTGTTACACCTTGGAATTGTGTCGGGGAACTACCTGCTCACTATTTCTGTGGAAGTGGTGGGAACTACCTGCCTTGACATAATTCGCAGGGTGAGTTGGCATGATATTGGTAATGGTTAATGGAAATAAAGTATTAAGTAAAGTGAAGATGAAAAGTAATTGAAGTAATTAATGACCAAGCTATCGGCTTGAGATGTGATGTGATATTACCCAGACTATGTGTTTGGGGTGTGGTGATTAATACCCAAGCTATCGGCTTTGGGGTGTGATATGTGATTGCCCAAACTATGTTTGGGATATGGAGTAGAAATTGATGAGAATGAAAGTGAAATTAATGGTAACTTGAGATACAGGTGAAGATGAAAGTAAGTTAATTATTAATTAGATTGAGTAATAACTAAATGACATAACGGGATGAGAATGAGTTATAAAACATGTTTTTGATGCGATAAGAATGAGTATTCAATAAGTGATATGTTAATGATGTGATGAAATGTGAGTAATTGCAATGGACAATGAGATGTTATATTTGTGTCATAAGGCATGAATGAATGTGATATTATGAGAATAGATGCATATGTTTATGATGTGATACTTGATATAATACAATAAAATAAATACCTGTATTATGAGAGTGGTTATGAAAATGGTTATTTGTGATATGAGTTTGTGTATCTTGGAAGTGTGTCGGGGAACTACTTGCCTGCTATTTCCATGGAAATTGTGGGAACTACCTGCTTTGGCACCACTTCCAGGATGAGTAAGTGAGTTGTTGATATAATGCAAGTAAATGAAGTGCATGGCTAAATAAAAATGAAGAAATATGTAGTAGCATCCTGTGGTTATATATTTATAAATGAAGAATTGGTGATGTGACGATAATTATGGAAGATGAATTCAAATTGATAAGTAATGGATTGTATGTGAATCAGTATTATGTAAATGTAAAATAAGGATATATATGAGGTTAGTGTGAAGCATATAGTGAAATGTGTGAGGTTATGGATAATTATATAGTTGGATACAGATTTGAAGAGTATTTTGATATAACATCGTATTGGTGATATTTTTATGTTCAGATTTCAGGTTGCATCTTCTTATCTTGATGTTTGTAAGTTTAATTTATTTTCCTTATACAATTTGATGATTTATTAGATTAATAATTATTCTCACACCAGAAATGGCTAACCGCTATTGTTTTCTGGGGGTTAGGGGGTCTTTCCTTGAGGGTGGACAACCCTAACTCTCCTGCAGGTTGCTAGCAGCATGGTGAGGTAGTATAGAGCTAGATTTTGTACTTTGTTGGAGCTGATCTATTATCTATGTACTTAGTATATGTAGAAAGGTGAATAGTTGATGTATTATTTTGTATTATGGTAAACGTATATAGACTTAGTGCTGTGATGAGGTAAGAAAGCCCGTACCCACCTCGTTGTGGAGTATTGGGTTCTGTGGTTGGCTTTTTAAAAAAGTTTTTCTAAATCTTTACAAAAATCTTATATGTTTTCAAAGGAATTTATGGTTTTTATTTAATATTTGATATTCTGTTATGAGTTTGGCCCCCAGAGCATGATATTTATATTGCCTGTATGATTCTGCTCATTTTGGCCTGGGGAGCCCATGATTATATTGCCTGTGTTGTGAGATACGGAATTTAGAGCAGAATTCCGTAAGCTTTTTGTGTTTCGGGGTAGAAATTTCAGGGGAGACTCTGCCAAAATTTTATTTGAACTATACCTATCTTAGTTTATGTTTAAAGTGATAGAGAAATTGATAGAATTGAATTTAGAGGTTTATTTTTTTTTTAAAAAAATGGGGTGTTACAGTTTGGTATCAGAGCTTAGGTTAACTAGGAATATTTGTTAATCCTAGTGATCTTGTCATGTGAGTATGAGTTCATTATTGCTTGGTTGGAGATAGAAAGTGTATTTTATGCGGGTGTTTTGTTAAGTATAGATTATATTATGGAATGGTGCAATCCTCATTAGACTTTTGTCTGACTTTGAGTCAGCATTACCTTTCATGGCCCTGCATGTGTTGATCTTTGTAGAAATCCCGGTGTGAATTTGTGTACTATTGGAGTATTCTATTATATTGATTGCTGTATGCCGTAAGGGGCTATTCCCTGGAGATCTTGTGTAGGTCCTATGGGCGTATGTCCTATAAGTGTATATTTTATAGACTGAGGAGTGGTGTGGTTATGGTTTTATCCCATATTTGGGGAGATTGATTGGTTGTGAAGGGTTATGCAGGTCATATGTGTAGTTGGGGTATGATGTAGGAAGGATTCGGGTGAGACAGCCCGATGAAACCCAATTTTTTTTGATTGTATGTAATGCCTTGGACGATGAAAATTATGTCCGTTGGGGTTCAGTAGAAATATCTAAGGCAAAGATTGAGATTGTTGATGTGGGTTGCAAAGTTTCTGATATATTCGAAGAGGTTCTTGGTCCCCCCCTTGGCGAACTCTGATATCCAAGATCGATTTGATATTTGGTATGACTCCAATTTGTAAATCAGCTTGTGCTATAGCACTTTAGGAATGGGAAGAGATGAAAGAGAATTTGAGGTGATGTTTTTGGAAAAGGTTATCGGTCCAAGTGATACGCCGTGGAGCGCGCCGGCAGTTTTGTAACAAAAAAAGGGTAGTTCACCGAGAAGGTGTACGGAGTAAGGTGACTATTAAGTATTCGTTGTTGAGAATAGATAATTTGTTGGATTAGTTGTGGGGAGTGCCACTAATCTCCCGGCTAGAGTTGCACACCGAGTACTGTGAGATAATCCTTGAAGAGGGAAGTATCCCAGGGGTTGTTTTTCGTACTCAGTATGAATTGTATGAGTTCTCAGTGATGTCTTTTGGGCTGGCAAATGTCCCTGCACTTTTCATGAATTTAACGAATTGGACCTTTCACCCTTATATTAACAGGGTGTGATTGTAATTGTAGATGATATTTGGTGTATTTTCGCAGTATGGAGGGGCATAGATGGCACCTCAGAACTGAGTTGTAGACTCGTTGGGACTAGAAGCGGTATGATAAGTCTGTAAGTTGTCGTTTTTGGGAGTGAGAAGTGTGATTTTTAAGGCACGTTGTGTCTGTTGAAGACATATTTGTAGATCCAAAGAAAATTTCGACGGTGAAAAGATGGAGAACAACCCTCAAATGTGGCGGAGATTCAGCATTTCTTGGACTTGGCTAGTTAGTACCGGAGGTTTATTCCTCGATTTTCTATTGATTTTTCAGTGATGACACAACTTACCTGGAAGAATGTGCTGTTTGTATGGCCCGAGCAGTGTGAAAGGACATTTTCAAGAGTTAAAGGAAGAATTAAAGATAGCTTGTGTTTTGATTACCCCCGAGAAGGGAGTGCCTCTCCGAGTATATGCTGATGCATGTGATACAGGCAGGTGCAGCTTGATGCATGAGGGAAGGCTTATGGCTTATGCATTTAGGCCGTTGTGGTCATATAAAGTGAGTTATCTTACTCAGATTTGAAATTGGTGCTAGTAGTGTATGCAATGAAGATGTGAAGATATTCTTTGTTGGGGAGCAGTTCAGTTTTGAACAGAGCAGAAGAGTTGGAGTACTTATTTCTTTTGTCATAGGAGCTTAGCCTGAGGCAACAGAGGTGACTCGAGTTCATTAGTAGCTTGGCTGTGGAAATAAAATATCACCCGGGGAAGCAATAGGGTGACGGATGTTTTAAATGGAAATAGAATTCTGGCTTTTATTACGTCCCAGGAGTGGACGGTGTTAAAAATTATTGGATCAATTTGCTTTTATTTTAGCAGCAGAGGGCGACGTGACCTTATATGTGGGCAGTTTATCAGTACAGCGTCTATCCTACAGCTGATCAGTCAAACTTGAATTCAAAATTTCTGTTTGTGACAGGATTCATAATCTAATTCTGGATGGGATTAATGAATTTACTATAGATTGGTCAGTAGGCAGTAGGGGAAATCCTTGTTATTGTCGTAGATTTGGTGTTCTTGATATGGATGGTTTGTAGTAGCGGGTGCCGGAGATTGCTTATTATATTCAGTATATTGTCTATCCCGGTGGCACGAAGATGTATCAAGATTTTAGGAAAATATTTTATTGGACCGGAACGAGGAAAAATATTAATTATCAGGTGAGCACGGATAAGCCTCTTTTGAGGTGTGTAGTGGACCAAACAGAAGGTGGCACAGATCAGCGGCGAAAGCCTCTTGAAGTTAGAAGTTGAAGATTTGGTATTCTTAAAGGTATCCCTTATCCATGGAGTACGCCATTATAGGAACCGGGGGAAAGTTAGACCCGAAATTTGTTGGACTCTTTAGAGTTATCGAAAGAATTGGAATCGTGGCATATTGTTTGAAGCTTACCTCTGAGATGTCGGACATTCTTGATGTATTTCTTGTTTCTATGTCGAGAAAGTGTGAGAGATCTATCTCAAGTGGTGGAGCCGTGGTAGATTGAAGTCCAGCTGGATGTGGCATTGGATGTGACATATCCTATGCAATTAGTGGTTATTGTAGATAGATAGTGCGGCGGACGAGTTGAACGGTTGTAAAAGGTGAAATGAAGTTCCGATGTTGATAATGTGCTTGAAAATTCTAGGAAATGGTGAGGAGGTAGTATTTTGAATTTGTTCGAGGAGTTATTTTAGCCCCGTAGCTCGAGGACGAGCTTCTTTTGAGGTATGTAGAATGTAACATCTGTTTTTTTTTATTCCTCAATTATTTGATTTAAATTATTTTTAAATCTGTTTCTGAGTATATTTATCCCTATTAATTGATTTTATTAGTATTAGAATGATTAAATTGATATTTTGGGGTAAATGGGAAAAATTGAAAATATAGGAGTTTTGAGATGAGTTTTCTCGGAGGAGACGAATCCGATTTGACCCGAAATTTTTCTGGGGCATTTGTGCATTATAGGGAGTTAGTAAAATACTAGAATTTTTAGTTTGTGGCTTTTGGTTGTAAACTTCTCAAAATCGAGCTGAAATAACCTATTTTGGGTCATTTTCTTAAGTATTTGGGCCTAAATCCCATAACCCCAAACCCAAACCTTATTAAAAACCCAAAAAAATGCAAAAATGACATTTCCCCTTATTCTTTCTCCCCCTCCTCCTCTGGCCGACCGAAACTGAAACCCCCCCCCCCTTTGGAAAATCAATTAGGGTTTTGAATAACCCATCCAATCTCCACCTCCAAGCTTTAATCTTTTGGGGTTTCTAAAAGAACTTTAAGTGCTCTTCCACGTGGTGGTATCGGTTTTTCCAGAGGATTCCAATAAGGTATAAGAAAGTGTGTGTTAGGTTATTAAATTGTATGCTTTTCATTTCTTTTACTAGAAATTGATGTAGGGAGATGTAGAGAGCATATAGAACATATTAGGAGTTAGAAATTATGCATATCATGGTGAAAATGGGGAGTTGTGATTTTGGCATAAACTCGGATTTTATGGTTTATGAAATCGGGTAGGAAACTCGATCCTAATAATTGTAGAAAATGCATATGAGGGTGTAGAATATTATGAAAGTATTAATATGAATCTAGGATGATTTTTATAGGCTTAAGCTCAATTAAATTGAGTGAAATAGACTATAGGTGAAAAGTGCACGCCGGGTGTTCGGTGAAATGCCCGAGCGAGATTTAGGAGAGAATTTGTTAGATTCGGAGGTGTCATTGAGTTTTATTACTATTATTTAACCCTAATTTGAGAAATTAGGAGAATTTAATGAAAGGAAGTAGATATTTGGGGATTTCCCTTAAAAGGTCCTCCGATCGATGAGTAAGTTTTGTATTGGGACCCGACTTCGAAATCTATCGATGTAGCTCACCTACTTATGTCATTTGTGACATGTGGGTGAAGACAGATTCAAATTTGGAGGTCCGTAGGTCGAGTTTTGAGTTTTTGGCTAATCGGTCCTATAATTTTCCAATTAGGTGGAAAAAGTTGAACTTCGACTGGCTACCAAGAGGACGTGGGACATCGTTTTCTCGATCTGTCAGGTGAGTATATTGTATTTATAAATATTTTATATTGTGGCCGAATTTCGTGGCTTTTTGATATATTTTGGAGAAGTTATGCCAAAAATCGATTTTCAATGAAAATACAGATTTTTAAGGGTCCGAAATGGGTTTTTGAGATATTTGGTGAAATTAACTATTTTAAGTATATAAAACCTATATTATGGGTTAATGTGATGTGTTGAAGTATAAAAACTAAATATATTGAATTGTTTATGCATATTTTTATCCCGTGCATGTTTCGTGCATGTTTTTGGGTATATAGGCCGATATAGGTAATTTGGTATATACGGAGCCTTGTGTATGGGCTAGCATGCTATGGATGGATGTTATAAGATGTAATTAGACGAAATTAGTGATTGTGATCATGTTTTGGAAACACGTGTATTTATAGTGCATGTTTTGTGCATGTTTTGGGGCATATAGGCCCTTATAGGTGATTTTACTTACATGGAACATGGTGTATGAGCTAGTATGCTATAATTGGATATTATGAGATTTAATTAGAGGAAATAAGTGATTTTGGCCCGTTTTTCTTGGAAACCCGCATGTGTGGTGTATGTTTGTGATATATATATATCATGATATTGACTCGTGATGTGATAATTGATGAAATTAGTAAGTGGGTTTATGTTTGCATTATAATTATGTTCGAAGTGAATTAAAGAGCAATAGTATGGTATTATAATGTGATGAAGTATACATTTTGATACTTTTATGATATGGAATAACCTAATGTAGTTCTCTTATTAATGTTATAACTTGGCGTATGCCTATATATGATACAATGAGGTAATGAATAACTTGGTATTCTTAATGTGGGATGTTATGGAAAAATAAATATTTTTGGCACATTAATATTATGCAATAATATGATATGATGGTTTTATATGTTGAATGACAGGTTGTATGCATAATGTGGTATAATGATACTATGATTAATATCGTGAGCAACGGATATGCATCAAATGGTAAGATAAAAGATAAGATGGTACATGCTAATAAAATGTGTTATTAATTCACGTGGTTAAAGTCAAAGACATGACTGGTTCGTGAATCAAAAGTGAAATGCTTGTGTGATAAAGTAAGCTGAAAAGATGAAATGATTAATGCTAATAACAGAAGGTTTTGTTGACGAGTACCTACAGCAATCCTGGGGGTTTGGGCTAGACCTCTTAATACCCAAACTATGTTTAGGGTAAGTGGTTCCCTCGCTAGTTCGGCTAGGAGGAAGACGTAGCCTCGGACGAGTAAGACTCTGTGTGAGCATCGGACTACGTGTTTACTGGGCTGTCGGCTTTCAGTATATTGGGATACTGTGGCTCGCTGGTCGATGGTTTTGTTGACCAGTACCTACAGCAATCCTGGGGGTTTGGGCTAGACCTCCTAACACCCAAGGATCGGCTTGGGGTAAGTGGACCCAAACTATGTTTGGGGTAAGTGATTTTTATCGCCCAAGCTATCGGCTTGAGGCCCGGTTTTCCCTCGATGACAGCTGTCGCGAGGAAGTACCCAGTTTATCCGGGGTTAGTGGTTTTTCCCTCTTGGCTTCGGTTGGGAGGAAGTACCCAGGTTACCTGGGATCAGTGGTTTTTCAGTGGTTTTTCCCTCTTGGCTTCGGCTGGGAGGAAGTACCCAAGTTCTACTTGGGGTTAGTGGTTCCCTCGCTAGTTCGGCTAGGAGGAAGACGTAGCCTCGGACGAGTAAGACTCTGTGTGAGCATCGGGCCGCGTGTTTACTGGGCTGTCGGCTTTCAGTATGTTGGGATACTGTGGCTCACTAGTCGACAAACTAATAAAATAACTAAGTGTAAATAATAATGTGAGAGTAAAGAAAGTGGAAAGTGAATTGTGAATGTGAAAGAAAGTGGTTGTGGATGAAATGCAGTATGTGGTTAATTTAAAATGAAAAGAGTAAAAGAGACATGTGTTAATATGAATAGTATGAAGTAGTTGTATTATGAAAGTGATTATTAAAGTAAAATACGGTATGATATGAGTTGTTACACCTTGGAATTGTGTCGGGGAACTACCTGCTCACTATTTCTGTGGAAGTGGTGGGAACTACCTGCCTTGACATAATTCGCAGGGTGAGTTGGCATGATATTGGTAATGGTTAATGGAAATAAAGTATTAAGTAAAGTGAAGATGAAAAGTAATTGAAGTAATTAATGACCAAGCTATCGGCTTGAGATGTGATGTGATATTACCCAGACTATGTGTTTGGGGTGTGGTGATTAATACCCAAGCTATCGGCTTTGGGGTGTGATATGTGATTGCCCAAACTATATTTGGGATATGGAGTAGAAATTGATGAGAATGAAAGTGAAATTAATGGTAACTTGAGATACAGGTGAAGATGAAAGTAAGTTAATTATTAATTAGATTGAGTAATAACTAAATGATATAATGGGATGAGAATGAGTTATAAAACATGCTTTTGATGCGATAAGAATGAGTATTCAATAAGTGATATGTTAATGATGTGATGAAATGTGAGTAATTGCAATGGGCAATGAGATGTTATATTTGTGTCATAAGGCATGAATGAATGTAATATTATGAGAATAGATGCATATGTTTATGATGTGATACTTGATATAATACAATAAAATAAATACCTGTATTATGAGAGTGGTTATGAAAATGGTTATTAAAGAAAGTATGTTGTGATATGAGTTTGTGTATCTTGAAAGTGTGTCGGGGAACTACTCGCCTGCTATTTCCATGGAAATGGTGGGAACTACCTGCCTTGGCACCACTTCCAGGATGAGTAAGTGAGTTGTTGATATAATGCAAGTAAATGAAGTGCATGGCTAAATAAAAATGAAGAAATATGTAGTAGCATCCAGTGGTTATATATTTATAAATGAAGAATTGGTGATGTGATGATAATTGTGGAAGATGAATTCAAATTGATTAGTAATGGATTGTATGTGAATCAGTATTATGTAAATGTAAAATAAGGATATATATGAGGTTAGTGTGAAGCATATAGTGAAATGTGTGAGGTTATGGATAATTATATAGTTGGATACAGATTTGAAGAGTATTTTGATATAACATCGTATTGGTGATGTTTTTATGTTCAGATTTCAGGTTGCATCTTCTTATCTTGACGTTTGTAAGTTTAATTTATTTTCCTTATACAATTTGATGATTTATTAGATTAATAATTATACTCACACCAGAAATGGCTAACCCCTATTGTTTTCTGGGGGTTAGGGGGTCTTTCCTTGAGGGTGGACAACCCTAACTCTCCTGCAGGTTGCTAGCAGCATGGTGAGGTAGTGTAGAGCTAGATTTTGTACTTTGTTGGAGCTGATCTATTATCTATGTACTTAGTATATGTAGAAAGGTGAATAGTTGATGTTTTATTTTGTATTATGGTAAAAGTATATAGACATAGTGCTGTGATGAGGTAAGAAAGTGTCACGCCCCGCTTCCCAAGAATAGGAAATACGGGCGCGAGACTAAGGCCCAGCGAATGGTGCGAACACACCATTCATAAACTGTACAAGTAAACTCAACAACAAGATAATAAAACAATCCACGCAGGCATGTAAATCACAAATTGATAATGAAAATTAATGACATAGTCCATAAAAATAACCAACAACTGGGAAATACAATAATTACGGGTCAAACAAGCCCGGATTACAATAAAGAGTTTTATGAAATAAAACACAAACTAATACGATGACATGATAAATTATAAATCTAAAACACTTGATCTGCGACACCTTCTGGTAATTCTCCATTCGGGCCTGCAAGTATATTATAACAAAAGAAAAGAAAAGGGAAACAAGGAGACCCGTTAATACAAGTTACGGGCCGCAAGGGGAGTACAAGCTAAGGGAAACAGGAACAAAAATAAAACAAAAGATAGACAGGAAAAGAACAAGGAATCAAGAGTAAGGGAAATGCAATATGTAAATATGGTATGAACAAGGCATTATGAAACATGTGGCATATATAACAAATAACCAAGTAAACAAATATCGAATCAACATGAACATGTAACATGTAAGGGGATCATGCAAATGCACGTGTTAATCTTATGTCTAATGTTTGATTCTATCTAGGTAACACTTCATGCATCCATACTTTTACTACATGGTTGCTACAGTCAATACAATTTCGTTTAGATTTAGTGGTGGGTTTTATAGGTCACGTACTCGGGAAAAACATATCAATGGTATCTTGCATCGAGTTACGTGCAAACATATAACGTGAAACATATCGAGTCAAACATAGTGTAAACATATAACGTGAAACATATAAACATATCATTCGCAAACTTGCAACTTGTAACTTGCAACTTGCATCGGAAAACCACGAGCTCCCGTCCGAGTACGCTCTTCTATATTGACCACTACTTAAATCTTTCCCTTATACCCCGGCTTGTTACTTTTATTTTAATTTAATCAACAAGAACAAGATGTCATTTTCGTATTTAACTACTGTCTCGGTGAAACATTCCTGCACATAAACATGTATAATCCTAAGAGTACATATGTGTATATTTATTTGTGTTCGTGTCATGCTTAGGGTAACAAAATATTCACGATCATATGTGAATACAGGATCGACGGATTAGGAATGTAAACGGGTGTCAATTCGACTTATGAATGCGAATTGGAGTCAAAAGAATAATATACTTGCGGTATTTTTACAAATGGCTTGTACTAGAACAAATAAAAGTGTACAAGAGATACTTGCCTTAACGATGGTGAGTCCGAACACAAACCAATACGGGATGAAAACCCCGAGATGCGAAACACGGGCACGGACACACGGGCGCACGTACAGTACACGTGCAAAACAGCACACGGCGGTCTACACAGATCTGCTCTGGGTGCCAAAACAGCAAACACCCATCGCAGATCAGATCTGATCTGATCAGATGAATCGAACGGTCGGGATCCATTCCCGCTTCTTCTTCCCTCTTCTTTACTGCAACCGAGAGCGATAGAGAGGATGGTGACGACGGGGCGGCTCTTCGGCGTGGCGACGCAACGGGGCGACGAGGCGGCGAGTGGCGGGGACGGCGAAGCTGTAGTAAGGCGGCTGGTCGAGAAACGACGGCAGCGCGAGGCCTCTGGTTCGCGATCGAAACAGGGGAGAAGGGAATGGCTGGGTTCGGGGACGATGGCGATGGTGGTTGGAGACGAGGGTGTTGACGAGGCGACGTAGGAGACTGGCGAAGGTGGTCGGAGGTGGTAATGGTGGAGGGTCGAGAGTTTGGGTAATGGCAAATTGGGTTGCGGAAGTTTGGTGATGGCGAAGGTGATCGATGGCGGATGATGGCGGTGGATTTGTGCTGCGGTGGTGGTGGTTGACGAGGGTGAAGGTCGTGGGGATGAGGAAATTGACGAGGCGATGGTAATGGCGATGGGGTGGTTGGCGAGTATGGCGGAGGTCGACAGGTTGGGGAAATGGCGAAGGAGATTGGGTTTGAGAAGATGATGACGATGGTGGTGATTGCGACGGTGGAGGAGGCGATGACGGCGAAAGGAAATGGGTTGGCGTGGACGAAGGGAGAAGGAGACGGGAGGAAGAAGGAGATGGGTCTGTGATTTTTGGGTTTTGTTTTGGTTTTGTTTTTGGTTTGTTTTTAATCAGAGAAGGAAGAGAGAGAGAGTACGGGAGAGAGATATATATATATATTATAATATATGTATAGAAATAATGTTAAATTAAGGGGTAGAGAGATTATAGGGGAGGGGGTTACGGAATCACATAATGAGGGGAATCAATAGGCTAATAATTAGGAATAGTAATTGGGCAGTTACAAGAGAGATTTTGGGATTGATTAGGAATAGATGATCTGGTCAACACTAGGGGAATTGGGTTAATGAGTATTGGGTTTAAAACTATTGGGCTTAAAATAAACATTTGTGTTTGGGCTTTAAATTAAATAAATAATGTAAAATAGATCAAGATCAATTTGTGCTTTAAAAATAATAATATTAATAATAAAGATCAAGAAAATATAAGTAATAACAACATCACTAATTTTAGCAATAATGATATTACTAATAATAAGAACAACCAATATTAATAAAAATGGTAATAATGACAATACTAAAAATAATAGATTTAACAATGAAAATAATAAAATAATAATAGCAGGTTATATAGAGAAATTGGCTTTAACAAATAATTAAGGAAGTTCCGAACAATTTTAGTTTGGCTAAAATGAAAATAGTCGATCAATTGCAAAATAGAAAGTAAGGTAAAATATACCTTTATTCGAAATAAACATACTTCCCGATCAGAAATATTTTAAATAGAAAAGTTAAAATAATTTAACACAACTAAATTCATAAATAGTTCGAAATACAGTAAATAATTCAGAAATTAAATATTTACGGGAACGAGGGTTACAGAAAGCCCGTACCCACCTCGTTGTGGAGTATTGGGTTCTGTGGTTGGCTTTTTAAAAAAGGTTTTCCTAAATCTTTACAAAAATCTTATATGTTTTCAAAGGAATTTATGGTTTTTATTTAATATTTGATATTCTGTTATGAGTTTGGCCCCCAGAGCATGATATTTATATTGCCTGTATGATTCTGCTCATTTTGGCCTGGGGAGCCTATGATTATATTGCCTGTGTTGTGAGCTATGGAATTTAGAGCAGAATTCCGTAAGCTTTTTGTATTTCGGGGCAGAAATTTCAGGGGAGACTGCCAAAATTTTATTTGAACTATACCTATCTTAGTTTATGTTTAAAGTGATAGAGAAATTGATAGAATTGAATTTAGAGATTTAGTTTTAAAAAATAAAAATAAAAAATGGGGTGTTACATTAAATAAACTTCAAACGCTGTTAGAAAATGCTTTTAAGATTTTTCTAACGTGAATCATATGCCATGCACATCTCCATGCTACTCTTGAGAATACAGGTGCCATTACCTCTACAGATCTAAACCAAACCATGTTTCTTCACCAATTCAATATACATGGAAAATGGTCTACTCATAGATCTTAATCCCAATATGTAGTCTTATGCAGCCAGTGTCTGCGTGCAGAAACCTCTTTGCATACCACCGTGGATCATTGACGGACACATATAAGTGAATTGGGGGAATTGTACTCAGTAATTATTGGAAAGAAGTTCTTTTTAACCTAACAAATAAAAAATTTAAACCTAATGCTCACCACTTAGCATGCTTTCTGACACTGACATGAATAGCCTGTTTAAAGATCTGCATAGATGTATGACGATCTACCTCATAACAAAACAATGAAACTGTATCTTGTAATAGTAGGGGGAAAGCATTGGATGAAGGTGCAACCTCCAAGTTCTACCACCATATGAGATGGATGTGAATCCGGTAGATATTTGGAATTTGATCCCCAAACACGAGTTTTTCAGGATAATGGAGGCTTACGTAAAAAAACTGACAATCAAATATTACAGGCATAAATCACCTTTGCAATGTTTTATGATCAACTAGGATCAACTGTAATAAAGTTTTAACGAGAACCTTGGACTTTTAATACGATTTAAACAAATATACAGAAATTAAAGTAGATCAGTAAGCAGTTGCAAACATGTAGTTGAAGTACATGAATTAACAAAACTGCATTCATCTTGACAGTGAGAACTGTATTGGTTACAATATAATTAATACCTTTCTAATAGAAACCATTCTGAATCAAGTATTGAACCCTCCCTACTCTATATTAACTTCAACAGACCAGGAAATCTATCACAGATAGAAAGAGATTCTTAACACAGTTCGGTCTGGAATAACATCTCTAAGTCATCAAATCCTTTAAAAAAAACAAAGAAAAAAAAAACCTTTAATGTTTGAGATATCTATGTTTAATCATTTTGATAGGCTGTAAAAGAAATCTTAATTAAATCCCATTCACAATCACAAACCTACAACTGTTCCCCAAACAAATTCAAAACAAACTTTCAAAAAGCATATGCATCTGAAAGCAACAAAATAATATACCTGTTTGGGAAGCTCCCTTTGACTAACATTGCGATCAATGTTCCTTTCCATAATGTTCCCAAGCTTATCCTGAAACTAAATCGACAATTGTGTAACATCCCCTTCCACAACCTCGCACACCACCTCCTTCATATTCAAGTTCCCAAAATAACCACTTGCACACACGCAAACCCCTCATCATGGTACCACTTCTGCACCCTATCCCTAATCGTCTGCAACAGCCACGCACTCACCTTCCCACTATCCCTCAACATCGCCTTAATCTCCTTATGCACCGAACCCGGCAAAAGGCACCTGCTTTACTTATTAATCCTATTATTATACTCCCTCTCCTGGCTCCGAAAAATACACCATTTTATCCCTATCTGTCATGTCTGGATCCATCTCCATCTGCTTCGACTGCTTTATCAACCCCACACTGATACACCTGAACACATCAGCTGACTGCCACGTCGCCTCCACGAACAAAACAGTGAGCCCTATTGACCCATCGGTTTGGTTTCGCTTCAATATCAACTTTCTCAAACATTCCGCGGGATGCGAGGGTTTTGAGCTCGGTCTGGAGGTTGGCCTTGGTGTAGACGCCGCCGGGGTAGAGAGAGACCATCTCGAAGAAGGAGATGGAGGTGCCGTGGCCGAGTGTGCCACGCCACCCGTCGAAAAAAACAAGAGCTTGGAGATCTTGTATTTTTTCAGGCCGCTGAGTTTTGCCAGCTGGACAGTGAGGTTGGCGGGCCGGCAATGCGAGTCCCATTCCGGCTGTGTAGTTTTTGCTCTACCTCCTTCGCGGTCCTGGCGAGAGTGGTGAAGATCTTGGACCAGAATCCACCATGGCCGGTCCCCCTTTCGCCGCCGAAGCCGCCATCGGCCACCACCGCGGATTAATCCACCGTCTCCGCCGATATAGGAGACGGTGAAGAAGATGCCGATGGGGAGGCGGAGGTGATGGCCGCGGTGACGAGGGTTAGGGTTTTGTTTTTGTTGTTGGAAGTGTTAGGGCTTGGGGATTGGGAAGAGGATGAGGAGTTAGGGTTTGGGGAGAAGGAGAGGGAGGCGGAGGCTTTGGTGGAAGGTTTGGAGCGGCGACAAGAAGGGGAGTGCTGAGGAGGAGGTGACTGATAATGGTGAAGAGAGACTGATAAAGATTTGGGGGATCGGATGGGATTGAAGTTTGGGATTGGGAGTGGAATTGGGGTTAGGGTTTGGGTTTTGAAAAATTGAGAGAGATCGGGATTTATGGGAAGGAAGAGATTGAAATTGTATAAACAATGTATGGCTGTGATTAAGCCTCACATAAAATCAATCAGATTAGATCGACGGTTTAGATCTGCTCAGATTTGATTGACGGTCCAGATCTATTCTGAACAGATTTATTATGGCTTTATAATAGAAAATAGATATATATATATATAAGCCTGTAGGGAAAACTAGAAAAAAAATGACATTAGATCGAAAGGTAAACTAAGAAATATAATTCTATAGAAAAAAATCAATAACATCAAAGGGATCGGTAACTGAATGACACGTATTAGCGAAAAGAAAACAAAACTGAAAGACATATTGTCATTATTCAAATTATGTACCCTTCGAAACAAAGTTCATGAAGTACATCAAACACTGCAAATATGCAATCATCATCCATGAAATTAACTGCTGTCTCCCACCAAAAAGCATATCTCTAATTTCTAATATTATAATGGAAAAATTGTAATTGTGTTATTTATAGATAAACTGTAATTTGTAGACAATCAACCATCTAATCTCAACCACTCATTTTAAGTAGAAGTTATATTAACCATTCATTTAGTTAAATGTTGTCAGTTACCATAATACTCTCAAAGTTCAATTTATTTACAACATAATTATTTATAAAAATATCACTCATATAAAATAAAAGTTGGTACCAGTAGGGATAACTGTACAAAGTATGGTAAGGATTTGATATGGGTAAAAGGAGTTCTCAGGTTTGATACTGGACAACATCATAGTCTTTACTTAAAAAAATAAATTAAAAAAAATTTAAAAAAATTCTTAGGACGTACATCGCATGTGTAGAAGATATATGAATATGGAGGGAGTTAGGGCCGGCCCCCACCATGAGGCAGGTGAGTAGGCATAAATTTTGCGCGTAAAAAATTATATTGTAATTAGGGGCCCCCAAAAATAATTATTTGGGCATTTCACCTCGGGTCCCCTGGAACTCAGGGCCGGCCCTGGAGGGAGTCATGTGCATCAGCAAATTAAATAGAGACGTAATCCAAGGAAAAATAAAGGAGGTGAAAAAAAAAGAAATGGGGATCTGTTTTATTATAGGCCGGCTTTATATATATTAAATAAAAAAAATTATAGCCAGCTTGAAAGAATTTAGTTTATAGGGAATAATATGTAGGTTCACTACAACAAAATGGGGCTACAGCTGCGTTTCTATCCTGGCGCTTGTAAACGCCGTTGTAGTTCTGCTACAACAAGGAAATTAAAAAAATCAACCCTCTACACCGACGTTTTCCCACAACGGCAACGTAAGTTGTGGTATATACCGCCCTTTTTTTTAAATGCGGGGGGGGGGGGGGGGGGGGGAGTTAAATATTAAAACCCCTTCCCCCTCCCCCACGGTCACTTTTCCTTACTCATACTCTCTCTCTCTCTCTCTCTCTCACTCACTCACTCACTCAACCTAAATCCTCACACGAACCCCATCCCTCGCCGTCGTCACCCCCTGGTATACCCCGACGTCGTCCCCCCCCCCCCCAATTTGTCCCCCGCCGTCGCCCCCCCCACCCCCCCACGCCCCCCATCTTGTTCCTTCCCTCAAACCTAGGTATGAATTTGAGTTTTGAATAATTTTTTAATTTGTGAATTAAATAATTGAGATTGTGAGAAGAATAATGATGGTTGTGGACTAATTTAGGTTTGAAATTGTGGACTAATTAGGGTTTGTGGTATTTGTTAATTTTTAAATTTGATAATTTGGGATTGTGAAAAGAATAGTTAGTGTTTGTGGAATAATTTGGGTTTGAAATTGTGGAATAATTTAGGTTTGAGATTGTGGAATAATTTAGGTTGGTGGAATTTGTTAATTTGTGATTGTGATTTTGATAATTTGTGATTGCGGCGAACTATTCTTAGGTATTGACATCCGCGTGTGGTGCGAGAAAGTGAGTGTGGCAGGACCATCGATCGAAGGTTAAGGAAGACCCAAGTTTTTTGTTTTTGATTTATTTTTTGAATCATGTTCTTTTATGGTTTGGCAGGACCATCGATCTCACTTTATAAAATATATGTAAGTTTTTTTATGGAATATATATAAGTTAAGAAATAAAATAAAGGTGATATATAACTGAGAATCCCCCCTTTAATTTTAATTCTGATGTTTTATTTTGTACTTTTGTGACAACCGAACAAGAACAAAATAGAGACTGGGGGAAATGTTGTACACTCGAAATTAATGTATTCCACTATCTTTCTATTGCTGTTGGCTTATTTATAGAAAAGTTATGCTATATTTTTACTTAATTAGTAATAACTATTAAATATAATGACTTGTATTGCTTTGCACTTAAAGAAACTATGGTTGTTCAACTATCTTCTTTATTCTTATTGGAGTATGGAGTTGTTTGCTCGCTTAAATATTATATAAATTGTAGATAACTTGTAACACCCCGTATTGTACGATACCTGAATATATATGTATGTATGTATATTGACTGTATGCGTGCACACGATTGCAGTGTTTTGTTTGATTTTGATATCGTGGTATATGGTTAGGATTACGAGACGGTTCATGGGAGAATTGCATTCTAAAGATGTATGAGAATGAGGAGGACCGATACTAGTATAAACATTAGTTTTAGGTACGACGCCTATGCAAATATAACACTGTATGATGCTACAGTGGATATGTATTGCGTGCACTCGTTAAAATCGTTCGTCTCGCACCCATTGGAACCCATTAAGGCTAAATAGGGCAGCCAACATAGCAACCACAAACCAATGGGCTTTGAGTCATGGTTTTGTCTAAAACCACCCTACAATCCTATACTACACCCCCCATAAAATCCGGCCCATATACCCCCTCCATTCTCCTTCATTTTCCCACTTCATTGCCTCTCCTTGCTCTGGATATTTCAGAAAGAAACCTCCTCAAGAGAAATAAGAGAGAAGGAAGAAGAAAGTGAAGAAGGAAGATCAAGAAGAGATTTTCAAGGAAGGAAGCTTGAAGAAGATCATTCCTCTACTACAACCAATGGTGGAGAGTTTCTTTAAACCTGATTTTCTTGTCTTTTAATTGATTTTGATTGCATGCATTTATGGTAGGACTCATAGGGCTGATCATCTAAAGGTTTAAAGTTGAAGTCAGAATTGAACTTGAAAAACCTGATTCGGAGTACCATTTTGTGGATTTTTCCGAGAGCACAATATGATGAATTAGACCATGAAATTTAAAGATTCTGTTTATATATGTGTTAGGATCGTTCATGATTTATTTCAGATTTTTCTATGATCATTTGATATGTTAATAAAATTGTGAGATGGAGCTGTGTCGTAAGGCAGACTCAGAAAAAGATAAACAGGATGGCTAATATTGTAGGAATTTTCATGATTTATTGAAGCATGATATTGATCTGAAATTTTTACCCAATGTTCCTGAATGCATGTGGATTATTAAAAAAAATCAGTAAATTATTTGGATGGGTTTATAGACATGAGAAAAATCGATCTATAACCAGTAGCTGATGTTGAAAGAAAGAAATTGATGGTTTCTGTGCTAACTTGTAATAGATAGTACGCACTGTATAATTAGAATTTTGATATGAGGTCTTGTGCATGATGTTGGGTATGATATCTAGTTTTACCACCATAAGTTTTATGTCATTTGGACAAGTATGTGATTTACTATGATTTTATGATTAAGCACTGCGCTATTTTCAGCCAGTTTTGATGCTCTGTAGAGATTGAGAATTTGAAACTTGTTGGAAGCACATTTTGAGGATCATGACGCATTAGAGAGTTGTAGTGGACACCTACATCTTTCCAACAAGACCAATTTGAGGCAATTCCAGTAAACGGTTGAATTATTATGATTTTTGTAAGACTGGACAGAGAACTAGAGTAAAGCTGAGTGCTCTGAATTGGAGAGACCAATTGTGTGAATTGGTGTATCGATGATAGATGAGTGTGTTAGGGTGATTTAATGGTATAATTTGGACTCATGACCAACTAGAGAGTTGTTGAGGACACCCACACCCTTCTACAAAATTTGAGTTTGTGTCGTTCTGATGAACGAGTAGGATTTTGTGTTACTGGTAAGGTGCTGCCCGTGCATAGGAAGCACGCGGGCTGGAGCTTGAGAAACTATTTCGAGGACTTAGATGTTTGAATCTAAGATCATGATCAACTAGGAAGTTGTAGCATAGGATCTTACCTTTCCAGATTGGGCTCGTACACTCCAATCGGAGTTGTATCGAGAGAGTTATGACCATTTTGAGATTCGGGCAGAAACCCGTAGGTCGCTTAGTCTTTGTTTGGACTGAGTGTTGTGAAGATATTTTCCCTTGTGTGTTATCTGAGTCGATGACTCGTGTCTAGGGATGGTTGATCTCTGTATTGAGGTTGTTGACTCCCCAAGTTGGATGGGTGACACGAGTTAGTCACTAGGGTAAAGGATACCCTGCACCTATCAAGCCTATCTTATTAGACTTCTACCGAGCGTAGGACGTCCGGGCATGCCAGTGAGTAGAGCTCATGGGGCAATTATATATTTACAGCCGGGATAGCGGCAGGCATAGGCCATTATGCTGGACGAGTCCAAGCCGGAAAAGTGGCGAACCGGACCAGTATCGCCAGGGGCCAGAGGCTGATAGGCAAGTGTGGAAGCAGTTAATTCTTACCCGAAATAATTAGAGTAAGGTAGGGGTTAGAATGGTTATTAAAGGGATTGGGAAATTCAATTAGTCCTAGTAAACCATAGTCAGTTTTGTATCTTCCAGTCATAGGGATACGTTCTCGGCCGCTCATGGATTGCGTCCCCGGCTCATATCTCGATCTGTTGATTCCCAAAGTTTTGCCGAAGTAAGGTGCGGGAGGCCCGGAGGATTTGACCTCCCGCGGTGCTCACGTCCCTAAAGCGTGGGTTTTTGTGTTTTAGTATATATATATAAGTTCATAACCTGGGCCAGAGGTGAACACGCATGCGTAAGTCCATGGGTGGACATGTGGAACCAAGGGTCATAAGGACCAGGTTCAACGCGGTTTCTAAGGAGGTCCGTGCACAGGTACCAACTGGCGGTGACCACTTGGGCACTGCAGGGCAGAATTAGACCGACCGTTGCAATCTCCTTGACGACAGACAGTCTATTGGGAATTGGATGGGTACAAAGGTAGGATGCATGGCGAGGGATTGAACCCTACAATCAGGAGAAGCGAACTCCTTAGAAGGTATGTAGTATGAGATGCATACGTTTCCATCGAAGTTGATTTTGGAAAAGTATGTAGTATGGGATGCATACGTTCCCAACTGAATTGCATTAGAGTAGGTGCATCGTGTGTATTCTTGTTTGTGCATTAGATTAGGCCATGCATGGGTCTTGGACACATGTAGTATGGGATGCATGCTGATCTAGATTTCTAAGTCTTGCTCGCTTTAGGAATAGGCTTGTGATTGGTGTATTTAGTTGTAAGATCATGGCATACATGAGCACTATGTAATTTAGGATGTACGTTTCATTTTCCATTCAAGATAGTTTGTGATTGCCAGTTTGGAGGATCGTTGTTATTATCAGTATTGTGTCAGTTGAAGTACTGACGTTCCCCACCTTTTAGGTACCAATTCTACCTTTCGAGCAGGTGCAGAAATATCAGAGTCGCGCAGCAGAAGACTCAACCCGAGGAGCAAGTCCCAAGGAAGCAGATTGACCGTTCAGCGGAGCTTCGGCAGTGAGCCGTAGACTGCCATTCAGAGAGAGAGAGAAGTTGTTAACTTTACAGAAGGAGTGTTGTATGTTTGTAATAAGATGTACTGAGTTTATGTAATTTGTATTCTTGTTAAGAACAAGACATTGGTTGAAATCAATGATGTAATGACTTATTTGGCAATAAAAAGTTTTTTTAAATTTTCGTATTATTACTGTGTTGAGATGCATTTGAAGGCAAAGATTCTGGGGAGTGTCACATATGTCTGGTAATGGGGATCCGGGGCGCTACAGAAGTGGTGTCAGAGCTGACTTCAAATTGCAGGCTAATACTGTAGGAAATTTGACTTAAAATACCACATAGCTGGGTCCAGTTTGGATTGTAGGAAGGTCAAAATCATGATTGTTCGCTTTCCTGCTTATGTGGTGATCTTCCCTTCATCCCGAACTAACCCTGTGTGTTTTCTTTCCTTGAAGGGTGTCCAGAAGGATCAGAAACAACCACCGCGGAAGCTGAGGGCGAAGGTAGTAGGACCAATGGCACAAACTTCAATGTTGAAGCAGAGTTTACCCGTGTATACCAAATGATGAGAGCATTTATGGAAGCTAGCAAAAACCTAGCACCGCCACAAGAAACACCAGGACTCGCTACACCCGCAAACCCAATAAAGATGGTGGAATCATTCAAGAGGATGAAACCGCCGATTTTTGAAGGACAGACCGACCCCACAGCTGCTGACGACTGCATACGTCAGGTGGAGACGGTGTTTGAGGTGATGATGACTTCCGAAGACAGCAAGGTACGTCTCGCCACAATCTTGCTAGAGAAGGACACCGGAGTTTGGTGGCAGTCCGTGAAGCGTGGTCTTGGAGAGGGACAGATCGCTTGGGAAGATTTCCTTAAGGAATTCCAATAGCACTATTTTCCCTTGGATGTGCAAGAGGAGAAGGCAATGGAGTTCCATGGCTTGAAGCAGGAAAATATGACCGTCAGAGAATATGAGACGAAGTTTTCTCAGCTGTCGCAGTATGCACCAGAGATGGTCTAGGAGGAAGCAAAGAAAGCCCAGAGATTTGAGCAAGGGCTTAGGCCTGGACTGAGGTCGAGGATCGTTCTGTTAGGCATTCGCCGATTCGACAAGCTAGTAAGGCGAGCTGCGGTAACCGAAATGGACATGAGACAAAGTCAAGGCGAGGCCAAGGCTAAGAAAAAGAGGAAGAAGGCTAGTCTCACCCCCGATCATGACAAATAGAATTCAACTCCCGAGTCCAAAAAGCTTAAGGAGCCTAGACGGATGGTGGTGTGTTACTTTTGTAAGGAACAAGGTCATTTCAAAAATCAATGCCCAAAAAGAGCCCAGACAACCACCTGGTATAACTGCGGAGAAGCCGGGCCCAAGAAATTGAATTGTCCAAAACTACAAGGGAACCCCAATGACCAGTTACCGAAGGTGGTCGATAAAGGGAAGAAGTCGATTCGTTAGGGACGAACTTCAGCTTAGCTGGAAGGAAGTGTGAAGTGGTACATGGTCTAGAATAGTAATATACTTTGTTAGTTGCATTTCTTGCTAGCCATGAATGGCAAATTTTTATTATGTTCCTTAGCAAGATATTATGACTTCTATTAAGCATGAAAGTTTTCTTGGGCATTTGGTGTCTTGCGCTTATTATTTGAGTGTTTGGGATAAGGCATAAAACTGATTTTTTGCCTTCTCCTTGGTAAGCCTCATTTTCTTCTAAGGAGGGAGTGGTCACCGACCCTCACGTAGTGCAACCGAGAGCTAGATGATGTTCTGAGAGCTTGAATTAGGTACTAGTAAGGAGATATGATGAAGCAAGAACGATTGTGAGTAGAAAGGCTCCATAATGATCCACGGAGTGAGAAGTTCCTCAGTATTCCAGACGAGGGATGAAATAGGCCCCATAATGATCTGTGGAGTAGGAATTGGTCTCCATTATTTTGAGGACGAGAGCGATACTCATGGGAAAGTCGTGCATGGCGTTGGCTCCATAAGGATCCATGGAGTGAGAAGCTCCTCAGTATTCCAGACGAGGGATAAAATAGGCCCTATAATGATCTGTGGAGTAGGAATTGGTCTCCATTATTCCCGAGGATGAGAGCGACACTCATGGGAAGGATTGTGTGATGTTGGCTCCATAATGATCCACGGAGTGAAAAGTTCCTCAGTATTCCAGACGAGGGATGAAATAGGCCCCATAATGATCTGTGGAGTAGGAATTGGTCTCCATTATTTTGAGGACGAGAGCGACACTCATGGGAAGGATTGTGTGACGTTGGCTCCATAATGATCCACGGAGTGAGAAGTTCCTTAGTATTCCAGACGAGGGATGAAATAGGCCCCATAATGATCTGTGGAGTAGGAATTGGTCTCTATTATTCTGAGGACGAAAGCGACACTCATGGAAAGGATTGTGTGACGTTGGCTCCGTAATGATCCACAGAGTGAGAAGTTCCTCAGTATTCCAGACGAGAGATAAAATAGGCCTCATAATGATTTGTGGAGTAGGAATTGGTTTCCATTATTTCGAGGACGAGAGCGACACTCATGGGAAGGATTGTGTGACGTTGGCTCCATAATGATCCATGGAGTGAGAAGTTCCTCAATATTCCAGACGAGGGATGAAATAGGCCTCATAATGATCTGTGGAGTAGGAATTGGTCTCCATTATTCCGAGGACGAGAGCGGCACTCATGGGAAGGATTATGTGATGTTGGCTCCATAATGATCCACGGAGTGAGAAGTTCTTCAATATTCCAGACGAGGGATGAAATAGGCCCCATAATGATCTGTGGAGTAGGAATTGGTCTCCATTATTCCGAAGACGAGAGCGACACTCATGGGAAGGATTGTGTGATGTTGGCTCCATAATGATCCACGGAGTGAGAAGTTCCTCAATATTCCAGACGAGGGATGAAATAGGCCCCATAATGATCTGTGGAGTAGGAATTGGTCTCGATTATTCCGAGGATGAGAGCAAAACTCATGGGGAGTTTGGGTGGCGAGCGCTCCAGAAAAATTTGTGGAGCGAGATATTCCCCAGTATTTTTCGGAACATGGGACGCAGTAAATCCCAGAAAGTTTGATGAAGAGGGAATGATCTCCAGTAGTCCAGGACGAGAGCAACACACCCCAAGGTGATTTATCTCCAGTACGGTGGATATGGGATGCGGCATGCCCCAAAATGATCCACATGGTGAGACTGATCTCCAGGATGGAAGAGAGCGTTGAGCACTTAAGGCTTGGGAGCCGGTATTAAACTCTTTAAAAGTGAGTTTCGAGGGTGTTCCTCGAGGAGTTGGTGATGATCCTAAAAAGTATCTTCTGATCATTGATGATTGTCAGCTATTCTTGCCCCTAGCATCGTTTTGGGGACAGAACGATTCTAAGAAGGGAGTGATGTAACACCTCGTATTGTACAATACCTGAATATATATATATATACGTATATATATTGACTGTATGCGTGCACACGATTGCAGTGTTTTGTTTGATTTTGATATCGTGGTATATGGTTAGGAGTATGAGACGGTTCATGGGAGAATTGCATTCTAAAGATGCACGAGAACGAGGAGGACCGATAGTAGTATAAACATTAGTTTTCGGTACGACGCCCATGCAAATATAACACTGTATGATGCTACAGTGGATATGTATTGCATGCACTCATTAAAACCACTCATCTCGCACCCGTTGGAACCCATTAATGCTAAATAGGGCAGCCAACATAGCAACCACAAACCAATGGGCTTTGAGCCATGGTTTTGCCTAAAACCACCCTACAATCCTATGCTACACCCCCCATAAAATCTGGCCCATATACCCCCTCCATTCTCCTTCATTTTCCCACTTCATTACCTCTCCTTGCTCTGGAAATTTCAGAAAGAAACCTCCTCAAGAGAAATAGGAGAGAAGGAAGAAGAAAGTGAAGAAGGAAGATCAAGAAGAGATTTTCAAGGAAGGAAGCTTGAAGAAGATCATTCCTCTACTACAACCAAGGGTGGAGAGTTTCTCTAAACCTGGTTTTCTTGTCTTTTAATTGATTTTGGTTGCATGCATTTATGGTAGGATGCATAGGGCTGATCATCTAAAGGTTTAAAGTTGAAGTCAGAATTGAACTAGAAAAACCTGATTCGGAGTACCATTTTGTGGATTTTCCTGCGAGCAAAATATGATGAATTAGACCATAAAATTTAAAGTGTTTGTTCATATATGTGTTAGGATCGTTCATGATGTATTTCAGATTTTTCTATGGTCATTTGATATGTTAATAAAATCGTGAGATGGAGCTGTGTCGTAAGGCAGACTCAGAAAAAGATAAACAGGATGGCTAATATTGTAGGAATTTTCATGATTTATTGAAGCATGCTATTGATTTGAAATTTTTACCCAATGTTCCTGCATGCATGTGAATTATGTACAAAAATCAGTAAATTATTTGGATGAGTTTATAGACATGAGAAAAATCGATCTATAACCAGTATCTGATGTTGAAAGAAAGAACTTGATGGTTTCTTTGTTAACTTGAAATAGATAGTACTCACTACATAATTGGAATTTTGACATAAGGTCTTTGCATGATGTTGGGTATGATATCTAGTTTCACCACCATAAATTTTATGCCATTTGGACAAGTATGTGATTTACTATGATTTTATGATTAAACACTGTGCTGTTTTCAGCCAGTTTTGATACTCTGTAGAGATTGGAAATTTGAGACTTGTTGGAAGCACATTTTGAGGATCGTGACTCATTAGAGAGTTGGGACACCTAGATCTTTCCAACAAGACCAATTTAAGGCAATTCCAGTAAACGATCGAATTATTATGATTTTTGTAAGACTGGATAGAAAACTAGAGTAGAGCTGAGTGCTCTGAATTGGAGAGACCAATTGTGTGAATTGGTGTATCGATGATATATGAATGTGTTAGGGTGATTTAATGATATAATTTGGACTCATGACCAAATAGAGTGTTGTTGAGGACACCCACACCCTTCTACAGAATTTGAGTTTGTGTCGTTCTGATGAACGAGTAGGATTTTGTGTTACTGGTAAGGTGCAGCCCGTGCATAGGAAGCACGCGGGCTGGAGCTTGAGAAGCTATTTCGAGGACTTAGATATTTGAATCTAAGCTCGTGATCAACTAGGAAGTTGTAGCCTAGGATCTTACCTTTCCAGATTGGGCTCGTACACTCCAATCGGAGTTGTATCGAGAGAGTTATGACCATTTTGAGATTCGGGCAGAAACCAGTCGGTCGCTTAGTCTTTGTTTGGACTGAGTGTTGTGAAGACATTTTCCATGTGTGTTATCTGAGTCGATGACTCGTGTCTAGGGATGGTTGATCTCTGTATTGAGGTTGTTGACTCCCCGAGTGGGATGGGTGACTCGAGTTAGTCACTACGGTAAAAGATACCCTGCACCTATCAAGCCTATATTATTAGACTTCTGCCGAGCGTCGGACGTCCGAGCATGCTAGTGAGTGGAGCTCACGGGGCAATTATATATTTACAGCCAGGGTAGCGGCAGGCGTAGGCCATTATGATGGACGAGTCCAAGCTGGGGAAGTGGCGAACCGGACCGGTATCGCCAGGGGCCAGAGGTTGATAGGCAAGTGTGGAAGCAGTTAATTCTTACCCGAAATAATTAGAGTAAGGTAGGGGTTAGAATCGTTATTAAAGGGATTGGGAAATTCAATTAGTCCTAGTAAACCATAGTCAGTGTTGTATTTTCCAGTCATAGGGATACATTCTCGGCCGCTCATGGATTGCGTCCCCGGCTCGTATCTCGATCTGTTGATTCCCAAAGTTTTGTTGAAGTAAGGTGCGGGAGGCCCGGAGGATTTAACCTCCCGTGGTGCTCACGTCCCTAAAGCGCGGATTTTTGTGTTTTGGTATATATATATAAGTTCATAATCCGGGCCAGGGGTGAGCACGCATGCGTAAGTCCATGGGTGGACATGTGGAACCAAGGGTCGTAAGAACCAGGTTCAATGCGATTTCTAAGGAGGTCCGTGCGTGGGTACCAACTGGCGGTGACCACTTGGGCACTGCAGGGCAGAATTAGACTGACCGCTGCAATCTCCTTGGGCGACGGACAGTCTATTGGGAACTGGATGGGTACAAGGGTATGATGCATGGCGAGGGATTGAACCCTACAATCAGGAGAGGCGAAATCCTTGGAAGGTATGTAGTATGGGATGCATACGTTTCCATCGAAGTTGATTTTGGGAAAGTATGTAGTATGGGATGCATACGTTCCCAACTGAATTGCATTAGAGCAGGTGCATCGTGTGTATTCTTGTTTATGCATTAGATTAGGCTATGCTTGGGTCTTGGATGCATGTAGTATGGGATGCATGCGGATCTAGATTTTCAAGTCTTGCTCGCTTTAGAATAAGCTTGTGATTGGTGCATTTAGTTGTAAGTTCATGGCATACACGAGCACTACATAATTTAGGATGCACGTTTCATTTTCCATTCAAGATGGTTTGTGATTGTCAGTTTGGTCACTGTTATTATCAGTATTGCGTCAGTCGAAGTACTGACGTTCCCCACCTTTTAGGTACCGATTCTACCTTTCGAGCAGGTGCAGAAATATCAGAGTCGCGCAGCAGAAGACTCAAGCCGAGGAGCAAGTCCCACGGAAGCAGATTGACCTTTCAGCGGAGCTTCGGCAGTGAGCCGTAGACTGCCATTCAGAGAGAGAGAAGTTGTTAACTTTACAAAAGGAGTGTTGTGTGTTTGTAATAAGATGTACTGAGTTTATATAATTTGTATTCTTGTCAAGAACAAGGCATTGGTTGAAATCAATAATGTAATGACTTATTTGGCAGTAAAAAGTTTTTAAATTTCCGTGTTGTTACTGTGTTGAGATGCATTTGATGGCAAAAATTCTGGGGAGTGTCACGGATGTCCGGTAATGGGGATCCGGGGCGCTACATAACTGCTGCAAATTTGTCCAATTTTTCATGTGAATGTTTGAACAAAATATCCGAATGCTTTAAGAATTATCGGCTTAAATCCATATGTGATTTCTATCTCACCTCGCTTCCCAGAATACGGAAATAGAGGCACGCAACTAAGGCCCAGCAAAGGATATATTCACATCATCCATAAGCTGTTATAATCAACTCAACAATATGAAAGTAAATACAACCACGCAGGAAAATTTATAATCACATAAACATGGATAACATAAAGTAAATCATGCAGTAATCCATACATAACCAATATCCAGAAATAAATAACTGCAGGACAACATGCCTGGAATACAGAGTTTTGCAATAAACAATATAACTGAAAGTAAAAACATAAACCAGTAATGTAGAGTGGAATCCATCAGCATCTTCAGGACACTTGGTCACTAATTCCTTCTAGCAGTTCCTCTTCCACTCCTGTATATTCATCAACCTGAGTTTGGGAAAGAGAACACCCATTAGAGCAAGTAACGGGCCGCAAGTAGTACAAACAAATGGGTAAGAGTAGGAATATAAAAAGAGAATCAAGTATATAGAACGAGTCATGCAACAGGAACATACGACATGTAAATGAGGATAATGAAATTTCAACTTATAAACAAGAATCATGAAACTGGTACTGAGCATAAAACATGTTGACAGGAATCATGAACTAGTAAACAGGAATCGCATACTTGTAACAGGACATGTAACATGCAACAAGAATATGCAGTGCTCAGTGTCAACTTAAGTCTATTCATTTGATCAATCCTAAATCATGCACGGGATACTTTGTCTTATACCGCAGGTCGAGTGCATACAAGAATGTTAATGATTAGACTCTAGTCGTGTATTATACAGGGTCAAGTACTCGGGTCTTGCAGAAAATATTAGCATGTAGTCAAACCATGGGCACTAGAGGTAACCCCCACAGGTACTAGAGGTAACTCTAGTCAACTCCTGACTTGACACTTAGTTCCATATAACTCCAACACATATCATGTAGACGGAAAATCATGTAATCATGTGATGGGCACTAGAGGTAACCCCGGTAGGTACTAGAGGTAACCCTGACGAGGCACCTAGTTCTACGTGGCACTTAGTTCCATATAACTCGTAATCATTTATTATCTTCACGGGAAACACGGGCCCCCTTCCGAGTACAATCTCATATACCCCACTACTTAAGTCTTTCCCTTCAATACCCCGACTTGTGATTCTTTTATAGTAATTAAACATGCTGCAACAACAGGGACAGCATCGGGACATAATTAGGGAGATATCAAGGGTTATGTGATATGTTTCAAGTCATAAGTGCAAGAAATAACGTATTCATGTATAAACAAATAAAAGTCACAAGTCTGGGCAGTCAGACGTTACTGCACGAAGATCAACTTTCCTGCTGCCACATGAAAGCAAATCTGGTTCCTTCAAGGGTTCTAGAAACTATACTCCTTGCCGGTTCTAGCGCATATACACACGATGTAATAAAAATACAGAATCTAGGCAAATGCTCTCGTTCTTTACTGATTACATGTTCAGGCAGCATGTAAGAGTTAAATACTTATAAACAAAAGTAACTTGTAAAATCATTTAAAATTTTCATAAAAATCATATTTAAATTCCTAACAGTGTTAAATATCAATACAATTAATATCAGATTTTAATACTTAAATTAATCTACTGTTTCATTTAATTAAGCAAGGTGATGTATATTTTAGACAGCATTATGGAATTCAGACGTTACTGTAAAAAAATGTGAATATCTTGCAATCGATAGGTTGGATTGCAAGACCATCAAATGATCTGGGTTCCAGACACAGAGAGATACAATTCTCATTCAATAAATTTTAATCAACGAAAAATAGAATCAGGTCGAAAATGAGGTTCTTTACTGACTAGCATGCGGCAGCAACCTAGAATCATGTTTGCATAAATATATTAAGTCAGAAAAATTATCAATAATTCTACAATGTTTTAGGGTGACTCTTAATCATGTATAGTCATATCCAGATTAATATCAAGTCTAAATTTTATTGTTAGCATCTATTTTAATCAATAACTCATGCCAACATTCTTGAAATCAGAAGTATGGAAATTTGCGACCAACCAATATTAAAAGTGTGATATCTTATGAGTTACAGATCGGATTCCAGATCCATCAAAAGTCTTGGAAATTAGACTCAAGGGGCTACAAAAGCTATTCACAAGGTTTTATCAAATTCATACAACAAGTGATTCAAAACTTCAATGCAATATCAAATAGGCAGCAGGCCAGCAAGCAAATTCATGTTAATTGTGGACTATTTAAATATGCAAGTATACAATTCCATGGCAATTAGTTTACAGAATTTCTACTTGATTATTGGGATGAGATTCGTACAATTACGAGGCATTTCATGGTAGTTAGTTCTTGACAATCATATACAATTGAAGCATTCAATTCATCAAATTATTCGATCACTTATTTATAAACATTCAAATATTTGTATGCAATTCTTGTGTTAGTGTAATGAATATGATGTCAAGGAGTATTCATGATCGAATTACGAGTTACAAGATCAACAATATTCCAGTGGGAAAATAGTATTAACAGAAATCAACATGTGAAGGGTGAAAACGAGATTATCTCACGACCGATCAATAAAAGGTCTACTTACGGGATTCAAACAAAGCTTGTACGGGGACAAAAGATGTACAAGAGGGTACTTGCCTTAATATGATGACGATGATTCTGATAATAATATAATAACGGGACGAGCATCCCAATGGCAACACATGCAACCTACGTGTATGGAGGCACGTGCAACTCACGTACATCAAGACAATAAATGCAGCAATGCCAAGCTTTCCAACAGCAACAGTGGATCCTAACAGCAAACAACAAAAATTTCCAATAGCAAGGAGAGAGCAGCAACAGTAGCACTGTCGACGTCGACGGAGGCAGCCACAGTCACGGCAGGAGACCACGACGGCAGCAAGGCGGAGGGTGCTTCGGCGGTGGATAAGTGTGGGATGCAGGAGGTTGCAGTGATGAAGGTGAGCGGGAGTGGTGGTCGGGATCAACGAGGTGCGGCAGAGAGGAGGCTGGCAGCAGCGGGGGTGGTGACGGAGTAGGGTGTGGGGCGGCTAGCTGTAGTAATGGTCGCGGAGGTGACTGCAGTGGTTATCGAGCGATGATGGTGGTTGAGCTCGGGGTGGAAGACGAAGGTGATGAGGATTCGCGACTAGGTTGCGAGGCTGGAGGCGGTGGTCGATGGAGAAGATGGACGAATGACAGAGCTGCGACAAAGGTGAAGGCGATGGGTTCTTGGGGTTGCGGTGCAGGAGGGGGATGACGGAGGAGGATGAGGTGATGAGATTGGAGGGCGACAAAGGAGGTAATGGTGGGGGCTATGTTTTGGAGTAGAGGAAGAAGGGAGGAGGTTGTGGAGGTTCTGTTGATGGTGGATGGTGGTTGGGGGTCGCGACGAAGGTGGAGAATGGCAATGAGGAAGATGGTGGAGACTGCAGGGCGGTGCTTCGGGTGAGGGAGATGAGGCTGAAGGGTGGAGGTGGTGACTAGCGATGTTGGGTTGAAGGTGAAGCAGTGGAGGAAGGAGGAGTTTGGGGAGAGAGAAAGTCAGGGAGAGAGAGGGGGGATTAAGAGAGGGATTAGTTAATTGATAGGATTTAAGTTAATTAAGAAGGATATTAAGGGATTAGTTAGAGATTAGTGGGATTGATTATAGGGATAGTGGAGAGTTTATTATGGAATTAGTTAGGAGATAATCCTGGTTAGTGGAGGAGATTAAGGAGGGTGATTTTGTGTGTAGTTGGGGCTTGATCTAGTCAAAAGCAGATTAGGGCGAGAATTGGGTTAATGGGCTTAGGGTGGACTAGGATATATGTTCCATATTGGGCTTCTATTAAACAATAAATATAAGAACGGTCTAAGTTGGTCTGGATGTATGCAAATAAATCAGATCATCAATCAATAATCTCATAGAATGGATTAGGATTTTGGCTGGACGAAATAATCGAATATTCAAAAGAAGGAAATCTGATTCAGTAGGATTTGTTTGGAAAATTAAAATTCAGGAATACGAAGAAAAAAATAAATACAAATCCGTATAAATGAGAACTGAGTTACAATCCTGCCCACCTTATAACAAAATTTCATCCTCGAAATTTGCTTAGGCGGTACATAGGATATAACCAAAGCAGAATTTAAAAGATAAAAAAGCAGGGAACTATGAAGAGGGAAACGAAGTGGTGATAACACCGAAATAAGAAAGAATATAGATAAGATTGACATCAAATAACGAGTCGATGATTGATGATGAATGGAATGTATGAAAAGGGAGTAAAACGATGCAAGGAATTAGAGACTCGATGAATGGTGACAAGTGCAAATGTAGAGATGGTAAACGATATCAGAATGAAAAAGAACACAAGACTTGTCAGATAACGAAGCAAGAAGATGAAGAAGTAAATAGAACTGGAATCGAACAGAGAGTGGATATAGAAGAATTGAACCAATAATAAGCCAATGGATGAGGATGAATGCAAGAGATAGAGGGAAGCAAGCGAATCCTGGGAACTGTGGGTTATGGGCCCACATGCTTCCGCAGCGCCACTCTGATCGAGAAGATTCCGCCAACAACATCCATTAGCTCCAGCAATTTATCTTATGCCTCATCGAATACTGGCATACTCGATTGGTGTATCTTTTGCATGAACTTCGAACTCCTGGTGACTTGTGATTCTGAACGCTTGTTGGAATCCTGGGACTCTACCTGCACATCTTGGAGTGAATGAAAACACCTCCTCTCGTGGTGATGATCCAAGCCGCTGACATGTCATAAATCACATGTAGCCAATCGACGAACCGAGTAAGAATAACAGAATAGTAGCACCGGAATTTGAGGAGAACATGGTGGGAAGAGATAACAAGTATAATATTCAATAATGAATCAATAAATGAAGATGAATGCAAGGCACAAAAAGAAATGAATGACACAAGAACTAAAATATGAAAGAATCGACGAGATGAGCAGAAATAAAAAGGACGGATAGCACCGGAATCAAAAGAATATGAGTACGAAAAGAATGAATTATACCCAATAAGGAATCAATCAATGAAGACGACTGCAAGAGACGAAAGGACATAGGAAATGGAAGAATTGAATATGAAGGGATCAGGATTAATCAAATAAGTATCCAGATTCAAGTTGGTTATTACATGTTCATGTGATCAATGCAGTGTGCACATTATTGAGCTAACCTGGCTAAACTCCAACTTGGTTAGGGTATAACCTATTTGGGCCTAAACTAGCTAGACCCTAACATGGCTTTGATACCACTAAATACCTGTCACGCTCTGCTTCCAAGAATACGGAAACACGGGCACACAACTAAGGCCCAGCGAATGATGTATTCACATCATCCATAAGCCGTTTTAATCAACTTAACAATATCAAAGTAAATACAACCACGCAGGAAAATTTATAATCACATAAACATGGATAACATAAAATGAATCATGCAGTAATCCATACAATAACCAACATTTAGAAATAAATAACTGCGGGACAACATGCTCGGAATACTGAGTTTTGCAATAAACAATATAACTGAAAGTAAAAAACATAAACCAGTAAAGTAGAGTGGAATCCATCTGCATCTTTAGAACACATGGTCACTAATTCCTTCTGGCAGTTCCTCTTCCACTCCTGTATATTCATCAACTCAAGTTTGGGAAAGAGAACACCGGTTAGAGCAAGTAACGAGCCGCAAGTAGTACAAGCAAATGGGAAAGGGTAGGAATATAACAAGAGAGTCAAGTATATAGAACGAGTCATGCAACAAGAAGATACGACATGTAAATAAGGATCATGAAATTTCAACTTATAAACAGGAATCATGAAACTAGTACTGAGCATATAACATGTAAACCAGAATCATATACTAGTAAACATGAATCATATACTTGTAACAGGAAATGTAACATATAACAGGAATATGCAGTGCTCAGTGTCAAATTAAATCTATTCATTTAATCAATCCTAGCTAATGCACGCGATCCTGCGTCTCATACCACAGGTCGGGTGCATATAAGCATGTTAACGATTAGACTCTAGTGGTGTATTATACAGGGTCAAGTATTCGGGTGTTGCAGTAAATATGAGCATATAGTCAAACCATGGGCACTAGAGGTAACCCCCGCAGGCACTAGAAGTAACCCACGTCAACTCCTGAAGTGACACTTAGTTCCATATAACTGCAACACATATCATGTAGACGGAAAATCATGTAATCATGTGAAGGGCACTAGAGGTAACCCCTGCATGCACTAGAGGTAACCCCTGTCAATCCTGATGTGGCACTTATTTCTATGTGGAACTTACTTCCATATAACTCGTAATCATGTATTATCATGACGGGAAACAAAGGCCTCCTCCCGAGTACAATCTCCTATATACCCCACTACTAGGTCTTTCCCCTCAATATCCCGACTTGTGATTCTTTTATAGAAATTGAACATGGTGCAACAATGGGGATAGTGTCGGGACATAAGATATCAAGGTTTATGCGATAAGTTTCAAGTCATAAGTGCAAGAAATAATGTATTCATGTATAAACAAATACCAGTCATAAGTCTGGTTGCGGAGGTTCTGTTGATGGTGGATGGTGGCTAGGGGTCGCGATAAAGGTGGAGAATGGCGATGAGGGAGATGGTGGAGACTGAAGGGCGGCGCTCAGGGCGAGGGAGACGAGGCTGAAGGGTGGAGGTGGTGACTGGCGATGTTGGGTTGAAGATGAAGCAGTGGAGGAAGGAGGAGTTCTGGGAGAGAGAAATTCAGGAAGAAAGAGGGGGGGATTAAGAGAGGGATTAGTTAATTAATTGAATTTATGTTAATTAAGGAGGATATTAAGGGATTAGTTAGAGATTAGTGGGATTGATTATAGGGTTAGTGGAGAGTTTATTGTGGAATTAGTTAGGAGATAATCCTGGTTAGTGGAGGAGATTAAGGAGGATGATTGTGTGTACAGTTGGGGCTTGATCTGGTCAAAAGCAGATTAGGGGGAGAATTTGGTTAATGGGTTTAGGGTAGACTAGGATTTGGGTTCCATATTGGGCTTCTATAAATTAATAAATATAAGAACGGGCTAAGTTGGTTTGGATGTATGCAAACAAATCAAATCATCAATCAATAATCTCATAGAATGGATTATGATTTTGGCTAGACGAAATAATCGAATATTCAAAAGAAGGAAATCAGATTCAGTAGGATTTGTTTGGAAAATTAAAATTCAGGAATACGAAGAAAAAAATAAATACAAATCCGAATAAACGGAAAAGTATAATCTGAACAATTTGAAGATCATAAATAGTACCCACGACCAAAATTTATGTTTGTTATTTTACTTAAAACACTTTCAGTCTCACTTTTTTTTTCTCACTTCTTTAGTGATAACTTGAACTAGGAAGGTTTTACCTGCAGAAGGGTTGACACCGTCGACAAATGGTTGCTAGTGCAGAGCTCGAGGAGGGTTTCACTTAGTTATACATATCTAAATTTTCTTCTGGAGTACGCACATATATTGGATCTTATGAAAACAAGCTTAGCTTTGATTATCTCTTGCAATCAGCTGTAAGATGTTTATAGTAGGACAAATTAATTTATCTTTTGATAATTATCTTGACCTTGATCTTTGTTATCTGGTGTAAGATGTAATAGCGGGATTTCAGTGAATTATTTACTCATTGTGAACTTGTCTTCTACATCAATCTTTTGGGTATGTACTTTCACATTTATTGTATTCAGTTTTTTAAATCATCAGGATGCTAAAGGTTAACTGCTTAATTTTGTGTTCTCCCGTTGCCAATTCATTTGTTTCAGGACATGTTCAGTATGTTTGATGATATTCATGTTAGAAGTTGAAATTTCATAAAGAAAGAAATTAGTAACAATATTTGTGAAGAAACACAATTACAGGAAATAAAATACCAAACCAGAACTTTAATACAGAGTCGAGATTAAGATCTCTGTCCTTGAAGCAAAATTCGCCACGTAGTGTGACGGTTGTTGAAGAATGCCTCACTGGATACAACTGTATTACCTTTCCCTGAAGAGTAGCACCATAGTTTCAGAGATCTCAGCGAACCGGTAGCTGTGTTGTACTGTCAGACTCTAACTCAGAGGAAGAAGAAGAAAAAAGGAGATTCCGAATTTTGAATGACACTGTCTACCGGCAGACAAAAGCTACTGGTCTTATAGAAGAAAGGGGAGAAACTGAATGGTCCATTACTCTGTAACAGCAGAGTAATGGTCCATTACTCTGTAACAGTAGTGTATGGTTCAAAAACGTAATTGATGAGCCATTACTCTGCTGTTACAGAGTAATGGTACCAGTTACAGAATTTAAAAAGCCTCAACAGTAATTGGGGAAATTTTTTTGGAGCAGTGCAAAAAAAACGTAGGCCAGAGCCAAGCCAAGCCAAGCCAAGCCAGACCAAACCAAACCAAACCAAGCCAAGCCGAAGCCGAAGTCGGGACCGGGCCGGGCACACGCACGCATGTGTGTGTGTGTTATTTTGGCTAGGTCATTTCTCCACCACACGTTAGTGGTAACCGCAGAGCAATGCCCTTTAGTCCATTTCTTTAGCTTATATACTAGTGAAAATCTTTCTCATCTTCCGATGTGGGACTATCCATTCCAACTGCCCAAGTTAGTACATTTCGAGTACCCAACTTTGGACCTACATTTCTCATTCATACGGAAACCATTTTTGGCAAGTGAGTACATTTAGAAATAGTACTTGACGAGAGGAATGTAATCCAATCAACTTCCGGCGCCGCCGGTGGCCGGAGCCCACCGGAATTTGGCCCGGAAAAAATTTCAAAAACTATTTCCAACAATCCCCCACATGAATGGAAATGACCAGCCCATATAATCCAGACACAACAGAAAAAGACATGACAGAAAAAGACATGACAGACAAGACTCTGAGAGTACAATCGAAAAATCACTGCATCAGGAATGGTAGTAATTTTTCAACTTCGAACCACCCTTAGTGAGTAGCCATCGGATTCACTTGACCAGGTAGTGAACATGATGTCTTGAACTACCCGGGCTTTGATGTGAACCTAGACAATAAATATCACACAGTTTCATCTCCTCACAGAACTAGGTTCTCTTGTTGTGTTCATTTTGGCCTTGAACAACCCTGGTTAATAGTGAGTGAACTTGGAGAATGTAGCATCTCTTCATTCTCCTAGAAACGGCCCAATTTCACACTAACAAGGTGATTGCTCATAAAGAGTATCCTGCCATACTCCACTTTTATTTCAAAGCTATGAGAATCATTAAACGTCAAGCTTATCCTACCTCTTTGCAGGCAGCACCGTTTTATCATCCTAAGAGTGGGTATGAGATTTTAATCTCTCAGTGCTCCCGTCGATTCAATAAGATTTAGTTGTCCCCTTGAACCTAGATCTTAGGATTCCTAATTCCTAGGTGGGGTTTCCATCAAGTATCATCTTTCGTCATAGACTTTAAACCCATTCCTCTTGATGATCTTATAACTTGCTCTCGTGACAAATCTTTAGCAAATGGATCCGCTAGGTTGTCGGCCGATTTTATATACTCTATAGAGATTAATCCATTAGAAAGCAGTTGTCTAATGATTTTGTGTCGCCTTCTGTTATGATAAGACTTACCATTGTACATACAACTCAGTGCTCTTGCTATAGCCGGTTGGCTGTCATAGTGTACACATATAGCAGGCACTGGTTTCTTTTCACATGGGAATATTCTCTAAAAAGTTTCGAAGCCACTCTGCTTCCTCTGCTGTTTTGACTAAAGCAATAAACATAGATTCCATGGTGGATCTGGCCAGTAACATTTGTTTAGAGGATTTTCATGATACAGCTGCACCACCAAGAGTGAAGACATATCTACTTGTGGATTTCGAGTTCTTGGAGTCCGATATCCAATTGGCATCACTGTAGCCTTCTAGTACTGCTGGATATCTGGTGTAATGCAGTCCATAACTCTGAGTATGTCGCAAGTAGTTCAATACTCTAGTTATTCCTTTCCAGTGACTTCGTACTGGATTACTTGTGTAGCGGCTCAGTATATTTACTGAATGTGCCAAATCTGGTCTTGTACAATTTGTTAAGTACATCAGACTACTGATTACACGTGCATATTCCAATTGTGATATGCTATTACCCGTATTTTTGAACAAATGAAGACTGGGATCCACTGGACTTTTGGCAGTCCCATTTGAGTAATTCTTGAATCTTTCAAGTACTTTCTCAGCATAATGAGCTTGAGACAGAGTAATTCCCTCCGACATCCTGAAAATTTTGATTTCTAGTATGACATCTGCAACTCCCAAATCTTTCATATCAAACTTGCCACTAAGCATGGTCTTAGTTTGTTTGATAATGTCATTATTGCTACCAATAATGAGCATGTCATCTACATACAGACACACCAGAATGTATCCGTTTGGAGTATCTTTGATGTAGATACACTTATCACATTCATTTATTTTGAAACCATTTGACATCATAACATTGTCAAATTTTGCATGCCACTGCTTTGGAGCTTGTTTCAGTCCGTACAAGGATTTTACAAACCTGCACACATTGTTTTCTTGTCCAGGAATTACGTAACCCTCAGGTTGTTTCATGTATATTTCTTTTTCTAAATTCCCATTTAGAAATGCGGTTTTGACATCCATTTGATGTATTTCGAGGTTACGTAGAGCTGCAATAGCTATCAGCATTCTTATGGAAGTTATTCTTGTGATGGGAGAATAAGTATCAAAGAAGTCTAGGCCTTCCTTTTGCCTAAATCATTGTACCACAAGTCTCGCCTTATGTTTCTCTATTGAGCCATCTGGTTTCAATTTTTGCTTGAAAATCCATTTGCTTCCTAAAGTTTTACACCCAGAAGGCAAATCGACCAACTCCCATGTATGATTTTGCATAATGGTGTTTATTTCACTTTTTATTGCTTCCTTCCACATATGAGCATCAGGCATAGACATGGCTTCCTTGAATATTCTGGGCTCATTCTCTAACAGAAAGGCCATTACAAATTCAGGACCAAATGACTTTGATGTTCTAGCCCGTTTACTTCGTCTAGGCTCATCATTATCATGTCCTGGTTCATCATCCGAAGTGCTTGAATTTTCTTGTTCACGTGTACGTTTGGGATACGTAGCATCCATGCACGGAAACACTTGTTCAAAGAAGGAAACATTCCTTGATTCCATTATTGTATTCACATGGATGCTCGGTATATCCGATTTATATACCAAGAACCGATATGCACTACTGTTGTGTGCATAGCCTATGAATATGCAATCAATATTCTTAGGTCCTATTGTGACCTGTCCTCACACTTTGAGGTAATTATACGAAGGTACATTACCTTTTCACAGTTCGTATGGTGTCTTGCTAGTTTTCTTGTGAGGTATTTTATTGAGAATGTAGTTGGCACAGCAACGCTTCCCTCCACATGTTTTGGGGTAACCCAGAATTCAACAACAAGGCATTCATCATCTCCTTTAGAGTTCAGTTCTTGTGCACGGCAATACCGTTTGATTCAGGTGAGTAAGGAGCAGTTGTCTGATGAACTATTCCATGTTCAGAGCAAAACATATTAAATGGTGTATCATATTCCCCTGCTCTATCACTCCTAATGATTTTAATCGTTTTGCCAAGTTGATTATCAACCTCAAGCTTATATTCCTTGAATTTGTCCAAAGCCTTATTTTTGCTATGTAACAAGTATACATAACAGAATTTTGTGTAATCGTCTATGAATGTCACAAAGTACTTTTTGCCGTCTCTGGTCTACACGTATTTTAAATCACACAGATCCGTATGAATTAGACCTAGAGTTTCTGTGTTTCTTTCTACAGAACGTGATGGAGTTTTAGTGAGTTTGTCCTCTGTGCAAACTTCACATTTTTCGCAGTTGTCTACATTAAATTTTGGTAGCAAATTCATGTTAATTAATCTACGTATAGAATTGAAATTAACATGGCCTAGTCTTTCATGCCAAACAGAAGAAGACTCAACAACATAAGGAACAGGAGTAATTTCATTAACTTTGGGAGCAACAAGAACAATAGATTTAGGGATGACTGTCATTATATTAAATTTGAACAGTCCATCCTTTACATATCCTTTACCCAAGTACACCTAATTCTTAGACAATACAAAATTATCAGAAGCAAGAACAACCTTAAATCCATTTTTGCTTAGCAAAGATCCTGATACCAAGTTCTTTCTAGTATCTGGAACGTGCAACACATTTGTTAGTGTCAGTTCCTTGCCTGAAGTCATCTTCAGGACTATCTTTCCTGTTCCTGCAATTTTGGAGGTGGAAGAATTCCCCATGAATAACTGTTCATCCTTGTCGCACTTTTGGTATGAAGTGAAAATTTTCATGTCCGAGCAGATGTGCTTGGTGGCCCCAGTGTCGTACCACCACTCACAAGGATTGCTCCTCACCAGATTCACCTCTAATACAACAACACAGAGGTCCAGATCAGAGAGACTGGTGGACAAGTTCTCAGCTATGTGTGCATGGGATTTTTCATTCCCTTTTGCCTGTCCAGTTCCAGCACGGTTGTTGTCTTGCTGCGGCAGTCAGAAATTTTGTGGCCCAGCTTACACACTTGTGGCATTTTCCAGCAAACCTCTTTGTTGAAGGTTTTTTGTTCGAGGCCTATGGCAAGAACTTTCTCTTTTTGTCCTTCTGTTCGTGCTCCACCATGTTGGCATTTTCTATGGACTGATTTCCATAGGACCTGTCAGCCTTGCCATTCTCCTTTTCGATCCGCAACCTGACAATAAGGTCTTCAAGAGATATCTCCTTTCACTTGTGCTCGAGGTAGTTCTTGAAGTCCTTCCATCCAAGTGGAAGCTTCCCAATGAACGCTGCAACCTGGAATGGTTCACACATCGTCATATTCTCTGCAGCGATTTCATGCATTATCATCTGCAGTTCCTGAATTTGACTCACAACTATCTTGGAGTCAACCATCTTATAGTCCAAAAGTTTGCCAACTACAAACTTCTTGGAGCTGACGTCTTCTATTTTGTACTTCTTCTCCAAAGGCCCCAACAGAAGTTTGGAAGTCTTGAAGACGCAGTAGACATTGTACAGTGGGTCTACCGGGACGTTCAGGATGTAATTTCTGTAGAGATAATCACCCTGAGTCCATGCATCAACCGCAGCAATGGAGTGCGCATCCATAGGTGCCAGCATAGGGGTTGTTTCGATGAGAAACCTATCCAGCTTCAAGGTGGTCAGGTAGAACTGCATCTTCCCTTGCCACTTCTTAAATCCAGTTCCATTGAACTTCTCTGGTTTTTCTCCCACAGTTATATGTGTGGGCAGAACGACCGTTTGTGCCGCAACCAATTGTGCAGTCACATTTTGGGTCACTAGTTTTTGTTCACTGATAAGTCCACTGACATTATCGTTTTGTGTGTTTTCCATGTTCTAAAATAGTTGAAATAGAACTGTTAGTTATTTTGTTTTTCCGAAATGATAACAGTGCCTGTAATAAATAATCTTCACAAAAACTGTTAGAATAGAGGAAAAATTTGCTTTAAGATTGTTAGAACTTGAAATTTCATAAAGAAGGAAATTGCTCACAATATTTGTGAAGAAACACAATTACAAGAAATAAAATACCAAACCAGAACTTTAATACAGAGTCGAGATTAAGATCTCTGTCCTTAAAGCAAAATTTGCTCCGTAGTGTGACGGTGGTTGACGAATTGCCTCCCAGGATACAACTATATTACTTTTCCCTGAAGAGCAGCACCCTAGCTTCAGAGATTTCAGCGAACTGGTAGCTGTGTTTTACTCTCAGACTTTGACTTGGAGGAAGAAGAAGAAGAAGGAGATTCAGAATTTTGAATGACACTGTCTACTGGCAGACAAAAGGTACTGGTCTTATAGGAGAAGATGAGTAACTGAAGGGTCCATTACTCTGTAACAGCAGAGTAACTGATCAGCCATTACTCTGCTGTTACAGAGTAATGGTACCAGTTGGAGCGGGGCAAAAAAAATATAGGCCAGAGCGAAGCCAAAGTCGGGCCAGGTCAGGCGCACGCGCGCGTGTGTTTGTTATTTTGGCTAGGTCCTCTCTCCACTACACGTTAGTAGTAACCCCAAGGCTACTCCCTTTAGTCCATTTCTTTAGCGTATATACTAGAGAAAATCGTTCCTATCTTTCGATGTGGGACTACCCATTCCAACTGCCCAAGTTAGTACATTTCGAGTACCCAACTTTGGACCTACATTTCTCATTCATACAGAAACCGTTTTTGGCAAGTGAGTACATTACGGAATAGGACTCGGCGAGAGGAACGTAATCCAATCAACTTCCAGCGCCGCCGGTGGCCGGATCCCACCGGAATCTGACCCGGAAAAAATTTCAAAAACTATTTCCAACAATTCATTGGATGTTTTACCTGAAGGCACAAGCACATTGTAGTTCTGATGATAGTGTTAAAGTTGATAGCACCATTAGTTCACTATGACCATTTTCAATAACTTACTCTTTCTCAATCTACCATTTGCAAGGCTGCTGGATGACCATGTAATTGAACGTGAATTATACTATGTGAATGATACTATTACTGAGTTCTTACACTGAATGTTGCACTTTAAGCATGATTCAGTTTAAGCTTCAGTTTAAGCATGATACTATGTGAATGTTAAAATTGCTTGTGTATGCCTTGTGTAGATAAAAATTGTCCTTTATATATTAAGTAAATGTGATTGGGATACCTTAAAAAGTTGTTTTTGGGGGACTTATATAGTTGATCATATCTACTTTTGTTAATGTGTTTACATTTCTCTTAAACATGTTTCATTACCCATTTCAGTAACCATGCCTTCAAGGAAGAGGTGGATGTAGGGGTGGCATTCAGGCTGGGCGAGCCGGGCCGGGACCGCCTGAGCATTGCCCGGTCCCAGGCCAACAAGGGCCGGGCTCCCCCAATATGCGGGCCTGGCCTCTTTTCGAAAATCTTGACCCAGACCTGGCCCCCGGCCCCTAGGGTGGGGGCCGGGCCGGTTTAATTCGTGTGTGTGCGTGTGTGTGTGTCTATATATATATATATATATATATATATATATATATATATATATATATATATATATATATATATATTAGGAAGATGAAAGATTAAGTATTAAATGTTAATTTCAATATTTCATAACAATTGCAAAGGACTAATAAATAAAAAAAAATTAAAACCAAGTTTTAATTGATTTGATGAATTACATGATGTTAAATAAAATCATGTTCATGAATAAAATTTCATACAAGTTAGATAAAATTACAAAACAAGGGAATTTTTTGAATTTACAGATCGAGATGGCCTCTATTTAGATTGAAGAGAAGACATTGGACTATTTTCTTGCACTTCTACTTAACCTAAATATATACTCTCATCCCCCTAAATTTTTCCAATTATTTACAATACATTATACAAATTAAATTCTATTACTTCTTCACTCATCGCTACTTGTTGATCCGTTTTGTGATTCTTGTAAGTCTTGAGTCCTCTCTTCCGCTTTCATCTAATCTTCGGCGCATATCAACATCTCCAAATTCTTTGCCATCAAGTGATTCCTGTTCGGATTCATAATCCTTCCACCAAGAGAAAAAAACACTTTCCGACGCAACGGTTGACACCGGTACCGTTAGTCTTTAGCCCTGCGAGAAAGAATACTAAAAATATGTTCATTAGTTTTCCAAAAAGAAAACACATCTACTAAATCATCAATGGGATGTTGTGCATTATACCAATTCAACTCATTTGGTGAATTGGTTCTTGGTTTTTTTGATTTTAAGAGATTTAAAACACTACTAGTGGCAAAACCCTTTCCATTTGATAACATAGAAGAAGAAGAAGAACTAACATTTTGTGTTTGTATAGTATTAGATGAATAAATTCTATAGTAACTATCATATAAACTATTCAAAACATTTTCAAATTTTGTAATGAAAACAACATGGTCAAAATCATTTATTTCTTCGTATGGAGCATAAGTATAAAAAATCTCAATTAGATTTTTGGTGCCATCTAACTTAATCATGGGATTCATTACACTAGCTACACAATATAACATAGGAAGGGATGAAAATATTTTAAAATTTTAAAATAAGCGGCATAAACCATTTCTCCAATAAAAGCATCATTTACCAAATCTTTAATTGTTGTCATCATAGTGACAATTGCAAGTAAAATACCACTAGATGTAGATGTATATGTTTTCGAAAATTGTAAAGTAGCATCATTAAAAGATTCTAAAAATTTGTACAAACTATCGGCAAAAAATCAAAAATCATCATCTAACATACAATCTTGCATACCCATTGCAATACAAAATTCTCTAAGATTAAAACGATAGTGAAGAACAATACTTAATAAATCAAAAGTTGAATTCCAACGATATATAACATCTTTAGGAAAACGTTTAAATACAATTCCCCTAAGTTGACACCAATCATGAAAAGCTTGATATATTGGACCACTCAGCGTAACAAAATGAACACAATTTCTCATTGCCTCAATTTTATCGTGTCCATATTTAAGTGCATCTTGTACACAAAGATTTAAAATATGGAAAGCACACCTAACATGAAAAGTTTCTGGTTCTAAAGGATTAAGTGTAATTAGCAAAATAGCAATTGCCTTAGTATTATTAGAGATATAATCAAAACCAATAGCAAAAAACTTTATCAAAAATACCAAAAATGTTACATGCTTCCATGATGTGTATGGTAATTATCTCACCCTTATGTGGGTACCTAACAAATCCGAATGAAATTATCCTCTTTTGAAGTAGCCAATCGGAATCTATCCAATGACATGTTACACACATCATTGGAACGCCATTTACTCCTACCCACCCATCCGATATCAAAGAAACTCTAGTGTTTAGTGACGTAAGTGTTGCTACTAAAAAATCCTTAGCCTCATTGTAAACTAATTTACAATCACCATTTACTACATTCCTAGGAATTTTTTTATAATGGAGGTTTAATGCGGTTTGTGCAAAGGTCTCTACATTCCTACTTTCACCAAATGAATAAGGTAATTCATCTCTAATTACTAACTTAGCTATTTCTCTACGAACGAGATCGTGATTGTAGCTATGACTATCTATTTGGCCGGTCTTAGGGTATATTTTTTGTTGTGTGAGGGTGTCTTTAGAAAATTTGGGTTGACATTTACTTAAGTGTCGTTGAAGTGTACCAGTTCCCGATCCTAGTTTAAACTTATACGGTGTTTGACACTTCTTACAAATTTTTATTCCTACATTCTTATCATTTTGTGAAGGGACAAAGTCAAAAAGTTAGTGCACTTCGGATTTGATCCCTCTTGTTTTACGGGATTGAGATGTGCCTTGTTCTGATGGTTGTAGTTCTATGTCTTCTACTTCTACTTCTACTTGTTTCGTGTGTGTTTCATGAATATCGTGAATAGTATCATAATTGTATAGTGTTTCTTCACTATCTACATATGGAAGAGGATCGGTAGGAATGCGACGACTACTAGTGGACTCTTGGCTACTATGTCTACCACGTGATCGGTTGGATGCCATATAAACTAGTGTATGTTATGAAAATTAATTGTAGTGTATGTTTTAAAATTAATTGTAGTGTATGTTATGAAAATTATTCGACAAAGCAAATAAAAGAACAACTATAAAATTAATTGTAGTGTATGTTATGAAAATTATTCTACAAAGCAAATAAAAGAACAACTATAAAATTGTTATTCTAGTGTGTGTTTACCAATTTACCAAAAAAATCTAAAAATAAGAAGAAGAAGAAGAAGAACAAGAAAACCCAATCTAATTATGAGAAATTAATGATAACAAAAAAAATTAGAATTCTAAAAATTATAAAAGTACGAAAATACCGTATGAGCGTAGAATGTTTGTTGAAGAATGAAGGTAGAGAGAGTTGAGAAACTTGTAGTGTTGATGCTTATGTTGTTGGTTGATGTTGATTGTTGAATCTTGAAAGAGAATAGTTGAATGTTGTTGATGTTGAATCTTGAAGGTGCTTAGTTGAATGTTGTTGATTGTTGTTGATTGTTGTTAATTTTTGTTGAGAAAGTTGAGAGATAGTAGAGAGAGTTGAGTGAATTTGTGAAGAGAATTGAATGAAATAATGTTGTATATATAGAAAATGTAAATTTTCAATTTCTCAAAATACTCCCAAAAACTAGCTAGTATAAATCCATTGGGGACTATTTTGGTAATTTTACTAACCCTAATTATTAAATACAAATTCTGAAAAAAATAAAAAAATAAGAAAATCTCAACAGTAACAGCAACGGGCGGCCCGCGGGCCAGCCCAGACCGGTTCAACCCGGTCCCGGGCTGGTGCGGGCCGGGCTGTTACCAGGCTTTTTTCGTCTTTTTCCGAACCGAACCGGACAGCACTGTAGCTCCGGTCTGGCCCCGGTTAAGCTCGGGTTTGGGCGGGCCGGACCGGGCCATGAACTGCACGGGCCGGGCCGGTCCCGGGCCAGCCCGGCCCGAATGCCACCCCTAGGTGGATGGAGAAAGAGCTCACAATTGAGAAGAGCCGACGACAACTGTTGGAGAAGGAGAATATCAATTTCGTTATGTTGGTGTTTGTATGTATGTATGGATATTTATGTATTTGATTGTTGATTTTACATTGACGAATATTAAATATTATTTTTGTCTATATTATTGCTATATATTTCAATATTAATTTGAATTTAGTATTTTTTACCAAATGTTGTGTCGTAGTGCTTATAATTATAAATGTGTCGGGGGTCTTTTATTAAAAATAAATAAATAAATATAAAACCCCACGCCGACGTTTTTCCCAAAAATGCCGGAGTAGGTAGAATTTTATTTAAGAAATAATGTTAAAAACTAAAATTTAAAAAAAATCAAAAAAAATCAAAAATAGGTATACCCCAGCGTTTTGCAAATGCCGGCGTAGACCTTTGGCTATACCAGTGTTTTTAGAAAATGTTGGGGTAGACCTTGGGGCTACCGTGACGCGCGCTGCCTCGTCGCTTCTATCGGCGTTTTCAAAAATGCCAGTAGGATATACTCCGGTGTTTAAAATGTTGGGGTAGGCAAAAAAATTGCTGGGAAAGCCCATTTGTGTTGTAGTGGTTGAAGTTTTTGCTACTATAAATGGGCCACCATAGGTGACATTGGTAAGATGGTGACTGCCGATTATTAGAAGCCAACACCCACATGAATATTGCTGCTACAGTTTTTCTTTTCTTTTTTGTGAGTAAAATTATATGGACAAGAGATTTGTCGACTCTAAAGGGGTGATTTGTTTGACAGTGAAAACACTGTAGGAAATATTTTTTAAATGAAAAGTACTGTTCACTTTTTTGCCCCATTTATTTTCGGCCATATTGAGAGGAAGATGGGAGGATCACTATTCACAGAATTTTAAATTGATTTCTTTCTTCTCTCTCCTCACATTATCCAATAAAACAACTCTATCTACTTCTCTACAATTATTTTTTACTCTTTTTTTAAATTTTATTTTCTCCCCTTATCTTCTATTATTTTTTACTACTTTTTTAAATTTTATTTTTTTTCCTTTCTATCCTACACTACAGTAAAACTATGTCCAAACAAATAACTTTTCTAGAACTCATTTTTAAAGATTATTATTTTTAAATAGTTATCTTTTAGGTTGAATATATTTTATAACCAATCAAACTACCCCTAAGAGTAATTTTTTTTTTTGCTAAACAAGAAAATAGAACAAACCAACTAAAATGTAGTATAAAACGAGACCATTAAACCCTTCTAGCATCCTCACCAACAAGATCATAACCACGGTCCACTGAAAATTCTGAACACAACTTGGATCTCTCTTCACCGCCATGTCAGACCAATGTGGTGCTATAGACAATGACGGTGTCTAAATGTTTAATTATTTTATGACTGTTGAGAATACAACTTTTTTTTTGAAGAAAAATGTGGAGTATGGCCACCCTGTTTCATCAATAAGGAACTAAAAAAATACTCAGAGTACTGAGCCAAGTACAAGAACCTACAATACTACAAAAGAACATAAATCTACCCCAAACATGGGGGGTGGTGCAAAACATACAGGGTACCAAACATACATGCCTATGTGGTCCAAACATTCATGCATCGTAGCAAAAGTACATCAAAACAAAGTACATAAGAAAGTACCAAACAAAGTACATCAAAGCATCTACTCCCCCCAACAAAACCCTGGGGTGGTGGGGATAAAAAAAAACCTAACTGCCCGGGCACGCTCCTCAGTCTAGCGTCGGCCCAATCTCGACTTCATTATCATCGTACTCCTCCACCTGGAAGACGTTCGCGATCCTCTCCCTAGGACCTGCTGCGGCAACATTTGCCCAAAAGAAAATAAGATGCATACTATGAGTTAGATTACTAGAAATATTATTACAAGTCCAACGAAATTAATAATTATTCCTGTCTAGCCAAAGATCTCAGGGTCGTAGCGGCGATAGCGATAAACCAAGTTTCTCTCATCGTTCATCTCTCATTAGTGAACTTTTCCTACCCACAGATCCTCATACTTACTAGGGTACTCATTCGTCCCCAGGGCACTAAGTACCTCCACCAGGACTGTTTTGCTCCTAGGACATTCTAGAAAAAGATGGTCTCTAGTTTCAAGGACAACGTTGCAGAACCCACAGGTAGAGTCCAAATTCGGTTGGCGTTTCGCTAGGTTTTCTCTAGTCAGTATTGCGTCATTCAGCACCAACCATAGGAAAACTTTAACTTTCAGTGGGGTTTTTGCCTTCCAAACCACACTCGACCAACTCGGACTGCACCCCCTAAAATGAATGCGGTTGTAAAGGGAGCGAACCGTGAATGTGCCATTATTTTTCAGTCCCCAAGATTTCCTATTGGGACCTTGCGAGCATATAACTCCCGCATTGGCGATATAGGTCCGAAGTTCCATGAGCTTCTGTTGGGAGCCCGGGTCCGTGGGATTTTTAAAGTCCAGTTCCAAGAACTTCTTCTCTGTGCTGCGGCCACCGTGCAGTGTGGTTGGGATGCTTGGTCATATAAATCAGGGAACATGGCTCTAAGTGTGTGATCCCCACACCACTAATCACACCAGAATCTGGTAAGTCTGTCATTCCCAATAGATGACGTCACACAACTTATGAATGGGTCGTAGGCCTTAGCGATACCTCTCCAAAACCAGGAGATGTGAGGGCCTACCCTGAAACCCAGATTCCTTGTCCCATTCCCATGCAGGTATGTCTGAACGAAATCCTGCCATCCTTCTCCATTAGGATGGAAGATTTTCCACCATCATTTTCCCAAGAGAGCCAGGTTCATATCTCGCAGATCAATAATACCTAGACCCCCGTGTATCTTTTCATGCAAGCTTTTTCCCATCTGATGAGGTGATATCCACCTTTATCAGGGTCTGCCCCCTCCATAGAAACTGTTTCCAAGTTCGATCAATTCTCTGGATAACCCAACATGGTATTTCAAAAAGGACAAATAATAAGTAGGGAGATTAGAGAGAACAACATTCATAAGCGTGACTCTGCCTCCCAAGGATAAAGATTTACCTTTCCATCCAGCAAGAGGGTTTTCCACATGGTCAATGATCGGTAACCAGTCCGCCTTCTTCAGTTTCCTCGGTCTCAGCGGTAACTCCAAATATTTAATGGGGAAACTCTCGATGGAGCAGTTGAGTATCGTGGCGTGCTCTCGTGCCTCCTTTGAAGTAAGGGCAATGAGGATAAGAGCACTTTTGTGGAAGTTGACCCTGAGTCCCAACCAAGCTTCGAAACTGTAAAGGATTCCTTTAAAAGCGATAGTTTCCCCTAAATTGCCATTTCCAAATAAAAGAGTATCATCTGCATATTGGAGGATAAAGCAACCCTGGCAATTTGCACCACTAGCCACCGGAGATATCCAACTGGTCCTACTGCATTTAGCCATAATGGATCGCAACAAATCTTCCACTATGGTGAAGAGAAGGGGGGAGAGAGGATCTCCTTGTTTAAGGCCCCGTTTGCACGAAAAAGAATGACCCGAAACCCCATTCACTAGGATATCAGTTCTGCTGGTGTTGAGACATGTGTGTATCCATCTGATCCATCTAGCCCCAAATCCTCTTCCATCCAGCGTTTCTAGGAGACATTCCCATTCAACCGAGTCATAAGCTTTCTCAAAGTCTAACTTTAGAGGATAGCTCTTAGCATTTGACGTGTGGCAGAGATGGATAGTTTCTTCAGCCGTGGCCGTACTGTCCTGTATACACCATCCTTTAATGAACCCTGTTTGCTCATTGCTAATGATTTCGTTCATCACTTTTCCCAACCTATTAGCCAGGGTCTTGGTGATTGATATGGCTAAAAATAGGATTAAATCGGAACAGTTCAAATCGGGAACGAATCTTAAAGCTATCAGGTGTAAAATGGTAATTTCCACCACAAACGGGTCTGAAATGGGAACTGGGTCTTGCTTCAAAGCCCAATAACTCATAAACGAATCTGTCCTACTAGGTACGGGTCTCAACCCGTTACAAAGCAACCCAGATAGATAAAGAGTAATTCAAATTCATAGTTATCTCTATGAAACAATTTAAACTCTATCTTATCCAAAAACACCGGGAAGTAGAGATTTGTTCTCATCTCGAAATGGATCCCTAAGGCGACTATAAAAACCCCTTTCCCCCCACCATAACAAGGTAATCAATCTTTTTCCACATAAAGCTCTTTCATAATCTTCCTGATTACCGACAAGGGCGTCGGTAGGTGCGTCGCCGGGATCCATCCTGGTGTATTGCACTTTTTGTAGGTTAGCGGCAGCGACAAGAAACCAGTCAAACACCGGTGAAAGTCAACAGGTTTGCTTAATTCATTTCTCCAAGAATCCACAAATTGATCTGTTTGCTCCCACACCAAAATCAGCAGCATCAACAGATTTGGTACCGTCTGTGGGAAACAAAAAAGCAATCCAACCTAACTTTATCAGCGAGAGTAGTTTCAAGCCATGCATCCGAAAGAGAAGAGGAAGGCAGCGGCCGCCAGCCGAAGAGCCACTCCTCTTCCTCCTCCTCCTCCAGCCCAAGATGTTCATCCTCAACAGCTCCTCCTCAATAGGCCCCTCCAGGGTCTCGGGGGGCTGCCCAGAGGGGCTTTCGTCGGAGTCTTCCAAAGCAACATACTCTTCATGACCATGTCTCGGTCCACATTCCTTCAGTTGACTCTATAGCTTCTCAAAGCC